>CABHPH010150068.1:0-27477 GCA_902168325.1 Peromyscus nudipes
AGCCCTAGAAAATCCATACAGTTAACTTATCTTCAGCAATAAAAAAAAAAAAAATCTGTTGACTTGAGCTTCCAGTGAATTATAAGTAAAGGATGTAGTGGGTAGTCATTCCAACTTTGACCTGGAAGTACTACCCCTATTGAGGCGTCCGGTAACTGTCACGCCTACAAGGCGGGGCTGAGACAGGAGCCCTTAAGACCTGAGATCCGGATGGGCCGGGTCTCTTGGTTCCTGGATCCTGGACGCTGGAGGTAGACCAAGCAGAGTTCTCCAGAGAACACCGCTGGACTGCACCTTTCCCAGACTCTGTTACCTATCCCTTCATTTGTAAGTTACCCCACAACATAAACCTCCCTTTTAACTACATGGAGTTGCCTTAATATTTAAACCAATAAAAGGAAATAATTCTAAAACATGATTCTGTGATTCATTCCACTTATGTGGCACTGTTCAAAAGAAAAAAATGCAGCACTGGCTACCAGGCTCTTGGGATAGGAGAGGCTTGACTACAAAAGATCAAAAAGAAGTTTTCTTTTCATGAAATTATGCTGTGCTTTGACTCTGACATTGGCTAGACAACTATATACATTGGTTAAAACTCATGGAATTTGAAAATGAGAGGAAATTATTGCAGATAATTTATATCTCCATAAATCTGATTTGGAACAGCATTGCAACAACAGAACAACCTCTTCTATTTAACTGAACTTGGGCCTCCCAGCCCCATCCCCACCCTAAACACATGCGCGGGGACACACACACACACACACACACACACACACACACTCTTGACCCATCCTGTTTGCTGGCTTCAGCTTCCATTTTCTGTGCCTCGGGCTTCGGTTGACAGCCAACAGGACTTCTATGATGTCTGCATGCTCTGCTCAGTGTCTTCTCCATCCTTAGCAAACTCCACAGGTCTAACCCCTCCATCCGGTGCCCCTCCCCCTCAGGAGGAGCCTCTGCTTACTGGTGTGAGGAGGGCTCCTGTCCTCTGAGCTCTGTCAACACTCACTCATTCAGCTGTGAAAATCCACCAGGACTCCTTTGCGACTCTTGTAACTTTGTTAATCTCTGGCACAAAGGAGCAGACCTGCCACATTTTTTAAAGGAAAATGTTTATTATCTCTTATTTAAAATAATAATAAACTCATGACATGCTAAAACAGCATAAAAAATTTTTTTTCTCACCGAAGCAGATGCAGTGAGAAGACAATTGCAGTTTAACTTTTTTTTTTTTTTTTTTTTTTTTTTTTTTTTTTTCAAAATCTCTCCAGTGTCTTGCCTAACTGGGGACAGCTGAACTGTCCTAGCTGCTGCCACATGCCCCTCTGTTGCAATATCACATGTCATGTCGCCTCTGGAAAACTCCGTCCACATTCATGATTAAATGAGTGTGAGAGAAACAAGTAGTGTACTGTGCTAGGGTCATTATGAAATCATTGTTGTGAAACCAGCTCTCCCCAACAGGGTTCCAGAGAGCCACAGGGGTTCCAGGACGACACTCTGGAGAACCACGGCTTACAGCTGTCCTTGCTTTTTATGTTACTTATTCGTTGTTGTTGTTGTTGTTGTTGTTGTTGTTGTTGTTGTTAACTTTGGGGTTTTTTTGCAGCAGTTTTAGGTAAGAACAACATTAATAGGTTTCCATATAGCCTGTCCCTATACATGTTCAAGCTCCCACACTATTAATGTCCCACACCCCAGAGGAACATTTCTAGTCTGTGACCCTCCAGCGAATGCACAGTATTATCACTCAAACCCTACAGTTTGTATTACTGTTCACTGTGGGAGTTGTGTGTTCCATGGGTTTTGACAAAGAGATAATGCCAAGTATCCACCATGGTCATGTATTATTTTATTAATCATGAATGGGTATTAGATTTTGTCAAATACCTTTTCTGTGTTATTAATATGCTCCTGTGTTGTTTACTCTTTAATCTGTCACCACATTGTGTCATGAATTGGTTTGTGAATGTCAAATACCTTTTTTTTTATACACTTAGGATAAGTCCCACTTGGCTGTGGTTCATAATTCTTATTTTTTTAACTGATTGACTGTGTACGTGTGTGTGTGTGTGTGTGTGTGTGTGTGTGTGTGTGCAAGTGTGCGTTCCTATGTGCACACTTGTGTAGGCCAGAAAGGGCTGTCAGTGTTTTCCTCTGTGGCTTCCCATCTTACCTCTTTGAGACAGAGCCGTAATCTCACCTTTCCTAGCCAGGCTGACTGGCCAGTGAGCTCCCAAGCTCTCGTATCTCCACCTCCCAGTGCTAAGACAGTCTTAGGTGGCCATGTCTGGGGGGGTTACTTTGGGGGTGCTGCAGATTCAGCCTCAGGTCCTCAAGCTTACACAGCAAATGCTCTTCCTCACTGAGCAGTCTCCCAGCTGCATGCGTATAATTCTTTAAAGCATTGCCGGATTCAATTGCCGTTATTTTGCTCATGACTTTTGCCTCTGTGTTCATTAGTAATGCTGGCCTGCAGAAGTCGTCTTTGTTTGTATTGACTGTCCGGTTTGGCTATTATGGTAATGGTGGCCTCACTGAATGCATTGGGAAGTATTTCCTGTTATACTATTCTCTGAAAGGGAATTGATATAATTTTTTTTCTTAAAAAATTCACTTAGTGAACCCATCTGGTCCCCCCATCCCCTTAAAGAAAAATGTTTCATGGTAACTGTAGCCTTAATGCAGGTATAAGCAGAAACAGAGGGGACCTTACTTATCACTTCCTAGTCTCCCCCAGTGCTAACATCTTGTGGCTGTGTAGTGCTATATCACAACCAAGGTCTTGGTATGTGGTCCAAATTAACATCAGATTCCCTCTGTAGCCTAAGCTAAGCTCAAATTCTCAGCTATCCTCCTGTTTCGACTTCCTGAGAGCTGGGATCACAAGGTGTGTCCCACCGTGCCTGCATAACGCAATCTATGTTATTTAAATTTCTTCATTTCACTTGTACTCACATGTGCATCTCTATTTAGGTCTATGAAAATTTCACTTAAATATTGGCGTGTTATCTATAACTGGAATCCAGATACAGAAAAACGTCTCTAGATTCCTTTTTTATCCATACCGTCACAATCTGAACACGTCTTTGTTGTGATGGTTGACGCTGATTTTCAACTTGACGGGATGTGAGATCACCTAGAAGACAAGCCTCCAGCCATGCCTACGAGGAATTATCCAGATGAAGTTATTGAGCTAGTTACGTGCATCTCAGCTGTGGGCGGCATCGTCTCATGGTATGAGATCCGGGACTGAGCATTGGCATTCATCTTTCTGCTTCCTGACTATGGATGAAATGTGACCAGCTGCCTCACACGCCTCCCTCCACAGCTTCCCCGCCATGATGGACCATTATCCTCAAACCAAAATAAGCCCTTCCTGCCCTAAATTGCATGGGCTGGGGGTTTTATTATAATAATGAGAAAAATAACTAACACAATTGCCAGCACATTCTGTTAGGGGATGTGCAGGAGCAATTCCCAGCATGGCTTTTTTCTGTGGTCTGTAGCAGTGGTCTCATGGGCCATTAGGAAGATCTGTGGCTGATGTGCTTATCTCTGTATCAGTTACTGAATTCAGCATCATGTTCCTGTCACGTACACATCACATCTTAGCTATTCAAACCTGATGACCACAACACGTCCTTCCCCAGGTGAGAGATAACCTATCGACAGTTTCAGAGCTGAGGGACAGCATTTCACATATGTGACAATCAATAAAATAAGTGTCATGTCCAACCTTCCTCCCAAGAGTGTGTAATAAGGTTGTGTCTACACAGCGTACTAATAGTTTGGGAGAAAGTGCCTGAACATATAGTTCATTTACTCATTAACTGGTTTTGAGAGATGTCTTTTGTGTTAGTCCTAGTAAAGAACCAAAGATGAGTTGAACAAATATTTCTACAAACAAAACTTATATACCAGTCAGGAAAATATGACATTTGCATGTAATTAGTCTTCTGCAATATGACCTCCGTACAGAACTGTGCCCAAGCCAGGCAAACACCCATTCACTAGACATCACATAGTTTCCTTTTTCTACTCTTGTTCATGTTATTTCCTCCCTCTTTATGAATGCTTTCACAATTCTATCTTTTCCCTCTAGGATACTTTTCGTGGCTATGAAATGTCATATATTTTAAGTTACTTATATACACGTCTGAGCTCCCTAGTAGATAAACACTTGGCTAGTAGGACCGAGTTTTATGAAGTTGGGGTTCTAATCATGCATCCCCCAACATAGGCAAACACAGTAACATTCTGATAAAGCACAGCTAGTTTATAAAGCAAGAGTCACTCCTGCCTCCCCCATCCATATCTCTACACATAAAAAAGATTACGATACAGTTAGGCTGTGAGCATTTGATGTGGCACTTAGAAAACAAGAGGAAAAAGTACAGGACCACAAACTCTTCTCAAATTTATTTTGTAATCCCAAAGCTGACAGGCATTCCTCGGTTTCCTGTGGTAAAGAACATCCCGCTAGGTTCTAACTAAAACTCCCCCAGGAATAGAAAGATTAGGAAACACTCTGCAACAGAACACACAGCTGAACAGCGCCTTAAGGAATCAGCGCGGTCAACAAACTTGTTTTAAATACAAGGAAGCTGGAGCTCAGTGGAGGACGAGGTTTGTTCCAGGTTAACGTGTCAACTTGCCAAGCTGATCTTGTCCTTGCCCAATAGCCTGCCGAAAGACACTGCCTGACTTGACCCTTGAATGGTCAGACACATTGCAGAGTGTGTCCTCCATGAGCCTGGCAGCACAGATCATTTGTCCAGATTCCCATGAAGTTGACAAATTTTAGAGAAGGAAGAAGCTGTACACAGTATTCCACCAAGAGTACCAAACAGAGCCTCTAGTGACCAATACAAGAATAAGTCCATAGTGCAGCTGGGAGGGGGATCCATCTTCAGAGTGAAAAGCTCTTGGGCCTGGGAAGAACCTTAGGAACCATCTAGAAGAGAAATCAGGAATTGGATATGAGAGGGACATCTCAGGATTTAGAAACGGACCTAGATGGACATCTCAGGTGCTAGAGATGAACCTGGACAAGGTACTAACTCCCCATCTCTGGCACCCAGTTTCCAACTGCTTGAAAGAAACAGGCACTAAATGATACCAAAGGTTCTTTGCAAACAGAAACTTGGGTTTTATTCTTCAGAGCATCCTGTTTCCTACTGTGACAGGTAGGAAGCAGACATGACTCTTTGGAAATGAGTTCGTAGCCTAGCTGTGAGTAGAGCCAAGGCCAGGTTTTTCTCCACTACCTATGTGGCTGGAGTCTTCTCTTCCACATTGTCCTGGAGCCTGGGGCTGACTTGTGCAAGTGCTGTCCTCAGGCCGATGTACTTGACCTCTTTACCCTTGGGACGATTGGTAGTGTTGGAGGCTGAACACATTCTGAAAGTGGTCCACAGGTCAGAGAGCTGTCTTCCCGTTCCTTTTAAAATGAAACCAAAACAGATATGACCAGGGCCATGCTCAGCCATCATCAGAGAACCTTTCTACTTCAGCAGATGGGGACAAGCACAGAGACCCACAGCCAGACATGCTGTGGAGTGGGAGACCTTGAAACACTCGGCCCTAGATGGGATGTCTCCATCAAATCCCTCCCCTCAGGGTTCATGAAACCCATGAAAGAAGAGACAGAGAGAGTGTAAGAACCAGACGGGAGGGAGGACACCAAGGAAACATGGCCCTCCCAAAATCAACATGTCCGAAGCACACGTGACCTCACAGAGACTGAGGTAGCATGCACAGGGCCTGTACGGATCTGCACCAGATGGGGTCCCAGAGCTGAAAGAAGTGAAACATGGCCCCATCCCTAACCCAGAAGCTCTCACCAACCCATAGCCACTTGCAAAGGAAAACGTACTTTTCTTTAAAGGCATCTCACAGGAGTAACAAACCACTCTTAAGGGCAGGCCGCGTGTCCAGCAGTAGATGACCACCACAAACTGAACCCAGCAGCATCTTTAGAGACTCCTTGTTTCATAATGTCAGGGTCTTTTCTTTTTTAAAATCTTCTGTTTTAATTTTTAACAGGTCTTTTGCATGTATATTAGAGCTTCTGATTTTGTGTTTTTGTGGCATTCCTGAGTGTGCAAATGAGTGGGTCTCTGGGTCTCTCTCTCCTCCTTATGCCTTTTCTTGGGCTCTTTTCCTTCTGTTGGTTTTTTAATTTTTTAATTTTTGTTCTATTCTGATTTGTTTTCATTTTATCTCATTGTATTATATTTTTTGTTATCCCTTATATACCTGTTTGTTTTCTAATAAGAGACAGAGAGGAGGTGGGTCTGGATGAGAGGGGATATGAGCAGGACAAGCAGTGGAGGAGAGAAGGGAAACTGTATAGTATATGAAAAAAAGATACAGTGTATGAAAAATCTGTTTTCAATAAAAAGAAAAATCATGAACAACTAGGTGCACACTCATTTTTAAGGTTGGTTAAGTATTAGAATTAACCTCACTCTCAGGCCAAACAAGGAAAGCCTACAGTTAAAATCCCCTACCTTGCAAGCATATACTGCCACCTCGAAGCACTAAGTCACTTCTGTAGTGCCATAAAGTGGTATTTGCCACTAGTTTTAAAGAGATTCCCTCCTCTGAATGGAAACATAAGCTTTTTAACGTTAAAATTCCTCCAGAGACAATGCTGAGCATTGTCTGAACAGGGATCCAAAACTAGAAAGAATTTCTGAAAAAAATTACAGCATCAAGACTGATATTTTAGATTTAGAATAAATATTTTATGTCCCCTAGAAATATTCTTAAATTAAAGATCTTTAGTCCACTAAATAGTCTCCCTAAGATGTTGTAGATTAGATAGTTTAAAAAACTAAAGAGGAAAATTTTCAGTGTTAAGTAACTAATGAAAATTAACATTTAAATTAAAATAAAAGAAAGGAGGAACGAGAGAAGGAAAAAGAGAGAGGTTGTTTTAAGATTTCATATTTCTAGGGCTGGGCGGTGGTGGTGCACGCCTTTAATCCCAGCTCTTGGAAGATCTCTGTGAGTTCGAGGCCAGCCTGGTCTACAGAGCGAGATCCAGGAAGGGCGCAAAGCTACACAGAGAAACCCTGTCTCAGGAAAAAAAAAAAAAAAGATTTCATATTTTTAAAAACAGAATCTCAGATACACTCAAATCCCATGTTCAAATATATACATATACACACACACATATGTACATATATATGTACATGTATATATACATATAAGTGCATATAATCTCACTTCTTAAACTAGTAAATAAAATGGGCACAAATCAAAACTATTTAACCTTATTATGCTTTATAAAAAGAATAAATATGGATTTTGATTAATGAAAACAAAACCAAGTTTCTCAAAGTGGGCGAGAGGACAGCGAGACAGGGCTGGGGCTGCCCCTCAGCCTCCACATGTGTACACCTTTTATGTCCCGGCAGGACGGATGGGCCTGCCTGAATTCCTGCAGGGGAAAGCCAGACTGCAAGTTAAGGCTTGGGAGGGAGGTTGTGACTGAGGAGAATCAATGGGAGGCCATGGTGCAAAGGCTGCTCTAGCATTGCTGGGATCCTGTCTTCCCTAAGACTTTAAAACAGAAAAGCCATTTGAAGTGGACCATCGCTGGACAGTTTCCCAACCATTACTAGAAATCGGGTGATGTTCTTATCTTAGTCATCTGTAACCTGGATCTGTCATCTTCTCCTCCAAAGGCCACATGGCTCCATACACCCTCAGGCCAAGACAGCCCTTCTTGGTAGTGCCCAGTTTTGAGGTGACTTGCCCAGCATCACAGCGAGGGTAGCACTGAGGACAAGATTGTACAGATCGCCTGCCTCCCAGGTCCTGTTCTCTGTTGTTAGAGGCATATACCGAGAGTAAGGAAGCAGTCACCAGAGAGAGATTGGAACAACTGCTAAGTGGTTAATAAAGTTCAGATAACCAGAAGACCAAGGTCAGAGGAGAACTTGAGGCCACCGGGAGTTGGCCAGATTGCATCCTAGTCCTCAGGAGAATTCTGCCCTGCTAGTAGTCAGGGGCAACTATGGCAGCCAAACCCAGGTCTGTGCTTCTGCAGTGGGGTCAGACTCCAGGCCCTTCTGAATCCAAACTGTGCAAAGAGCTGAAGCAAGCAGGAGCCAGGCTGGAACACATGCGTTTCATCAGAGACCTTGAGACCCAAAGGGGACCTGCAACGTAATTTAATTCAGGCTTCTGACTTTGCAAGCACAGACATCAGAGTCCAGAGTGAAGGACGGGACACAGAAGGCTCACACAAGGTCACTTGGCAATTTAGAAAGAGCAAGGCAGGGTCAGACGGGTGGCTTTGGAGTATGATGGTGCTCAAAATGCCCACATTGCCACTTTCTAGCCAGGGCCCGCCCGCGGGGTGCGTCACTTGACCACCCTGAACATTAATGTTGCAAGTGTGAAGTGGGGACCTCACTACATTGCCCAGATCACAGAACTGCAATGGCAATTAAACAAGTGGCTTGTATACCAGAAATCATTCTTCAGGTGATAGCTGATGTTAACCAATAGGCTGGACAGAGTGGCCCGCTCAGATAGTCCCAAGTAGTCAGGAGCTTGTGATGGAAATCTCCTACTTGAGCTCACCTCACTAGCAAATAAAAGAAAGTAAAATAAGCTTTAAGTATTAATCCGCCCTAATGATAACAGCAGCACACTTTCCTGAGAGCCCGCCGTGTGCTGAATACGAACATTTTCCTTTTTCTTCCTTCCTTCCTTCCTTCCTCCCTCCCTTCCTCCCTCCCTCCCTTCCTTTCTTTCCTTTGTTTGTTTTGGTTTGGGGGTGGTTGATGATGATGATGATGATGATGTAGGGACTCTGGGACTCTAACAGCCACATACGTGAAGCCAGTTTCAAGCCTATTCAGCTACACAGCAGATTTCGGTGCCGCCTCCGTTAACGTTTCTTCAGTCCACACTCCTGGGCCTTGGATTGTGTTCTCAGGCCACACTTCACTCCCAGCCTGGTCTCACTCCTCTGACGGCGTAGGGAGCCCCTGCCCCCTGATATCTCTTTGCACCAGAGGAGAGTGTGGTCCTTGGCACAAGGTAAGCCCTTAGCTGAGAAACACGAGAATGGCTAAAAGAAGAAAGTAACCCTCCTGGATAAATTACTATTCCGTGTTGTTTAAAACAGCCCTACCAAAGGATAGTTAGGCGGAAAGGGGTCATGGATTTATTTTCAGAATCTATTGGCTCTCTATGAAGTGGGAGTGTGTGGTAGGAGTGGGGCCAGGGAGCACAGAGATGCCCTAAGATGATTCAGCTGTGTAGGGCCCACACTTTAAAATGTTTTACAGAAGCCGGATCTGTAAAATGCCGTTTCACAACTGGTCCCCAGCTCTCTCTGCTAGCTTCCAGAGATAGGGAGCTGGCAGACCTGCTCAGGTAGGAGTTTAGGCCCGTCCCTAGTATACCTCCCCCGGCCTACTGACAGTTCATCACATCCCTTTGTTAGTATGGTAGGATGTTGCTGGTGTTTGCTCCAGCTTCTCCGCACAAGAGATGTTGTGTGTCAATATGAGACTCTTTGACAATTAATGTCTTTGGGAAGGAAAAACTTGGCCACTTCACAAGGTTTCAGCCCTAGTCTCCCATTGATGGTTCCAGACGCTCCTCCCTATAGATGGTTGCTTTTCAGAA
This sequence comes from Peromyscus nudipes, assembly GCA_902168325.1. NCBI lineage: Eukaryota > Metazoa > Chordata > Mammalia > Rodentia > Cricetidae > Peromyscus > Peromyscus nudipes. The sequence continues at coordinate 9,664 of CABHPH010150068.1, forward strand.
GATGGTGAAAACCATTTCTCCCATACCGCCTGTTCCTCTAGCAAGTGGTGCTTCTCTGGTTGAAAGGCAGGGTTTTTGGTCTCCTTTGAGTGAATTTGAGCACAGTGGTAATTCCCTCAGAATCCACTACACGCAAGAGACCCCGTATGATTTCTGAAGGTACGATGTGAAAGTGATTGTCATTTCTTTCTTCTCCTCTAGAACGCTTGCACATGGAGCTCAGGGCCACCAAGGAAGCAGTGCACACACCCTGAGGCTCCACGCTGTGAGGAAACTCAGTGACCCACAGTGAGACACCACAGGGATGGCCTCAGGAGATGTCTGACTAGGTACCCCACCCCAGCTTCCGGTTCTGCGACTGCCGCCTCTACCGCTTCCTGACACTGGGATCCCTGGAGCTACTTGAGCCAGAAATGCTGAGTGTAGCCCCTCAGAGCCCAAGGCCACAGCTCAAGCAACTCCGTTCTGGGCTGGGTTTTTTTTTGTTTTGTTTGGTTTGGTTTTTTTTTGGTTTTTCGAGACAGGGTTTCTCTGTGTAGCTTTGCGCCTTTCCTGGAACTCACTTGGTAGCCCAGGCTAGCCTCGAACTCACAGAGATCCGCCTGGCTCTGCCTCCCGAGTGCTGGTATTAAAGGCGTGCGCCACCAGTGCCCGGCTGGGCTGTTTTGTCTTGTAACAGCCCCACTGCTACTTCTGGCTCCTATGGGAGGACACGTCAATGTCCAGCCATACCCCTTCCTTCTTGGCTTTGCTAGTGGCGTTGCAGCTTGGCTCTGTCATCTACCTGATGAAACCCTCACCAAGGTAGCTGAGGCATTATTTTCCTCATCTAATGAAGAACAAGACTTGTTGCCTAGATGCAGACACAGCAGCTGTACTTGAGCTGAGGCAGCCTTGGCTACATAGTGAGTTTTGGCTCAACCCAAGGCCTTGTCTCAAAGTAGTAATAATAATAATAAATGACAATATAATTGCTGTTAATAGTATAGACCATGGGAGCTCTATAGCAAATGAGGATGGCTTCATTGTACAACGTTCCACATTGTCCTGGGAGTGTCCCTGTAATGGCTTAGATGTAAGATGTTCCCCCACAGGCTTTTGCCACTAGCTGGTGGCTCTGACTCTGTTTTGGAAGGTGGTAGGACCTTTTGGACATGGGGTCTAGCTGACAAACAGGACCATAGGAGCAGGGCCTGAGGGTGAAAGGCCAGCCCTGGCCTAAGCTCCCTGTGCTCATGACATGGGCAGCTAGAAGAACCCACAGGCTCCTAACACCACGCCATCCATACCAAGATGAAGGATACCCCCAAACTGTGAGTCTGTCTCCTTAGGATGCTCCTGTCAGGTGTTTGGTGACAGGGATGAGAAAAGCATCCACCACGCTTCAAATACCCCACCTTCTTGTAGTGACGTTGTGGGTGGTGCAGCTAGGAAAATGACGGGGCTAGGTTGAGCAGCCCATGGAAGGACAAGGAACATCAACCTCCTGGCCAGAATCCAGGGGATCCTTTTGCTTTCTGGACCCTGGCATCTCAACTAGATGATTCTCATGAATCATCAGTGCTTGCAGCCTACCTTAGCTTTTTCTCTCCTGTATCCTTTCTCCCTTCCCTTTGATCCACTCTAGTTTTGCCTTTTGTGCCCAGCCACCCTCTTTCCCATCTCTAGCACTAGCTACTTGGTAACTGTGCATTTTATCACAGTCTCATTGTAGCTTGCTGGACCATCAAAGAAATACAAGGCTTATTCTCATATGAGGAAACAGAAACACAGATTTCAGATGACCAGAGCCAGCCACATTTAGAGCCCCTCTTTACCCATCACGTACATCTAAGCTTTCAATCAGTTCTATCAACCGAACACCCTGAAAGGAGACATGCAGGCCTGGGGCATCATCCAGCCCACTCCTCACTCTCACATTTCCCAGTGAGGAACCACTAAGCAAGGTCCTGACCTCCACTACCTTGATTCAAAGACAAGCTTCGTTTTCCTTCTTACATTAGGCACAGGAAAGTATTAGCAACGTTTCTCCTCACGAGTTCCAGTGAGTGTTGGTCACCACAAAACAAACACGGGCAAAGAGTCACAGGAGGGACTTCACCTCCAAAAGAAGCCATGAGCTTCCCTAGGGAAGGCAGCCCAGAGGCACCAAACCTGGGTGTAAGGATGGCCACACTCTCCTATTAGGTTTTCCTGGATTTGTTAAGAACACCGAGAGCTTTGGGAACAGTTTCAATGAGTAGCCTCAAGACTGATTGTTTACTAATCTTAGTTTTAGAACCCAGAGAATGCAAGGATGTATGACCCCAGGACAAATAACACTCTTTCATTTTCCTTCTTTTTGAAAAGAATCAATGAAAAGGAGTCTGAAAGTCAGGTAGGACACATGGCACTGGGATCCTCTGGACAGTTAGTATCTCTGATATCAAGTCCCTCATCTCCAAAATGGGGATTAATAGCCAAACGATGAGACTAGAGCGTGAACTGATTTGGTAGCTAAGAAAAAGGTTGTGAGCCCCCTGGCATGGGTCCTGGGAACCGAACTCAGGTCCTTGGCGAGAGCAATATGGACTCAACGGGTGAACCATTCCTCCAATGAGCATCACTGTTATTTTAAACACAAAGAATTTTGAACTAAGTGACTGATAAATGTTATCTTACCCCACACCAGCAGCTCCTTCTCTTTGCATTTTAAAATCTCTACTCCTTTGATCAAACTTAGATGGCAATTGTTGATTTTTTTTTTTTCTGGTTAGCGAAGTCAAAGTAATAGGCTCTCCTAAGGGTTGAAGTTGAGTTTTAGGTAAATTCTGGCATAAGTGTGTGGGAAAGAACTGTGAACTGGTAAAATGTTCATTTCCAATGACAAGATACAGCAAGGACAGGCTTGCACAGATAACTCTCTGCTCTTGGCAATCTTGTGGCCAAAAGATATTTTTAAGGCTCCTTTTCGAATGAACTTGTTACTCATCAGCATGTGTCATTTCTGGGTTTTTTTGCTGTTGTTCCACGAGTGAAATCTGCCATACTTTACCACTTTCAAATGGGCAGCATTAAACACAATTGTTCTGTGTACTGATGGCATAAGGCTTGTATGTTTGGGGGTGGTGGTCCATAGTTTATTAGTGTTCAAACTCAAGGACAATCCAAGTGTCTAAAAATCCAATGTTCAGGTGGAAAGTAGCCCTGGAAAAATATTTTCACTTATTTAGAATCAGAGCATTTTCTAATTGTCACAGTATACGTTGGAAGAGTTTAAGCTGGAAGGTTCTTCGCACTTAACGTGGAGGGCTAGCTTTAGTGGTTCAGAGCTTGGCTGTCTTGCCATCAAGCCAAGTGTGACTCCCATCACTCACAATGGGTGACTCACAACTACCTGTCACTTCAGCTCTAGGAGAGCTGAAGCCCTTTGGCCTCCAAGGGCACACGCGTGCGCGCGCGCACAAACACACACGTAAAAATAAATATTTCAAAATGCAGGCAACGATGATAGCAGTGGTCCACACTTATGCAGAATTTTGTAGGTCACATGGCTTTCTTGCTATCATTTCTATTAAGGCTCCATCCATTCTGTGAAGCAGGCATAGAAACACAGATTATCTCCAAACGACAGATGAGAAAATAGAGAGCCGCAAGTTTCAATAACTCATCCATTTTTTGCCAGCCCAAAACAACGGCCACCATCTACCTGTCACCGTTATCACCTGTGAGAGGCTGAACGATGGCCTCAGAGGTGCCACACGAAGTCTCATTTCCTCAGCCTGAACGCACCACCAAGAGCTCCAGCAACTGGATACGAGACGTGAAACAGAAGAATTCGTTCAGTTACAAATCTTGGTAAATGTGTCAGTCCTGGAGAACCAGCAAGGGCAGGTCCCTACGAGCCCGCCAAAGGAGGGAGCGTGTGGAGCAGACAGCCCACAGCCCACCAGCCCATGGAGTAGCTGGTAAGGGTTAGAAGAAAGCCAGAGTTGGTGTGTTAACTGAGGGCCGTAAGAAGGGCCTGATGTGTGAGTTTCTGATTGCTACTATAAGGAAGTATGCGATCGTTGTGGTTTAAAACAACACAAATTATGTCCCTAAGGTTCTAGAAGCCTCTGCAGTCGAAGTTAAACCTGAGGATTCTTTTCCTTGTCTCTTCAGCCTTTAGTCTTTGACGTGAGCCTCTTCCTCAGTCCTCAAAGACCATTACTCAGATCCTGCTGCACGCCATCAACCTGCACTCCCCTCACCTCGCTTCTCAACATCCGGGTGCTTGTGTGGCCCCTTCTGGATGACCTAAGCTGATTTTCCACCTCTCAGTTCTCAATTTAATCCTGTCTGGAAAGGGAGACATCATGCATTCACAGCTCTGGGGATTAGGTCATGGGCACCTCTGAGGCCATCGTTCAGCCTCTCACAGGTGATAACGGTGACAGGTGGATGGTGGCCGTTGTTTTGGGCTGGCAAATGCAGCACTGGTTGTGTTTGCCTGTTGTCGAAAGTCACTCTCCTCTGCCACCTGACATGCAGGACCAAAATAGAACCCGTGTCTTCTGATTCAAAATTAAATGCTCTTTGAGGCCAAGCACACGTCGCCTCTCCGCACTGGCATTCACTCTTGCAGATAGCCCATTCTTGTATAGATAGTAATTAATATTTGCATAATGCTTTGGAGTTTACAATGTCCCTTTGTATTTACATGAAATCATTAAACCCCTACGATAACCTTCTGAGACAGCTATTATTAACACAGTTTTACATATGAAGACACTCAGGCTCGGAGGAGTGAAATGGTTTGTCCAAGGTCACCCAGCTGGTAAGGACAAGACCACGATGCAAAACTGTGAACTTCCACTCTGTTCGGCTCTAAATAACAAACCTGCACTTGTCTAACTTTACTGGATATGGTACTTATTCCTGTGCAGGTTCTCAGAGGATGACCGGGATCTCAGACATGCTTTTGAGAGAAAATGAGTTTCTAAGTGTCTTGGTGCTTTGTAGTATGCAGAATGACTCGGGACACATTCCCTCATCTCTATAATCACCACCATCACCACCACCATCACCATCACCATCACCATCACCGTCACCATCCCTATCACCATTTGCTCTGGAGACCAAGAAAACTCAATAGGTGAAAATTCTTTGTTGCTGTTTGTAATGTTGACCCCACCCTCTTGTAGACCTTAGGAACAATGCTGTTATAATGCGTCTCAGGGTTCTGTGGTTTGTTGGCCACCATGCAGGTGGGGACTCGGGAGAGTAGCCAAGCTCTTGTGCCCCTGCAGATAAACAAGGTGCCTTGCTGCTTAGTGAAGCAGGAATCCTTACGTAGATCACTTTATAGTGGCCCTTCCAGGTGCAGGGTGATGCTTGCTACCTTTCTATTCCCTTCCCTAGTTTCTCCTCTCTCTCTCTCTCTCTCTCTCTCTCTCTCTCTCTCTCTCTCTCTCTCTCTCTCTCTCTCTCTCTCTATTTCCCTGTCTCTCTCTTTCCTGCAAGGTCACTTGCTAGGGATCTCAAGGCCAACTACTTGGATGGAGAGAAGGAATTAAGATTGACAGAATGCAGGACTTTGGGGACAGGGGACCGTGGTCAAGTCATGGCGGATCTTTTTCAGGTGGAACTCCACTTCACCACCCCTCCTGGTCTTCGGCCTTTTTTAAGACTAGCCACCAACATCTGAAATTTGCAACCTCAAAACCAAACTAGGGGTTCACTGGGAGGACTAGCCAAGCTGCCCTCCACATGTGGCGGAGCAGTCAGCCGGCCCCCCACTTCATTTGAGTGAGACCGCCAAAAGCCTTCACGTGGCGCCTTGGCCACAGAAGTGTAATTAGGAAGTGGTCCCTGCCCTTCACAATGGCCTCCCTCACTGGGCCAGGCAGGGGTGACGAAGGGAGGCAGGTGCATTCAAATGGTCTTGGTTTGACCAAGGGAAATGAAGTACTAAAACCCAAGTCAGTTCCACAATGAGTCAGAACGGGGGAGGGGAAGACTCTCCAGGGTCTCTGACCCTTTTTCTTAGGAACGGGTGTTGCTTCTGGTAGTTAACCTTACGAACCATGCTTCTGGTGCTCAGTTGCTACGAGATAGGTACTAAATTGTTTCCGGCCCCTATCAAGAGTTCTTTTCACTTTCAAACTCAGTTGCTTAACCATGCAAGTTCCAGCCACCTGAAATGTTCCCTGAACCCCAATAATCCACATTTCTGCTTCTTCAGATCCCGCTCATACTTCATGTTCACAGTTAGCTGCTTCTTAGAAGCCTTTCCTTGGCCCAGCGAGGTGGCACACACCTGCAGTCTCCACCCTTGGAAGACCATGGGAGGAGGATTGCTGTGAGTTGATGAGGCTGGGCCATGGCGTGAGAACTCATCTAAAACTCAACAAAGAAAAGAAGTCCCTAGCAAAATCTAGGAAGCCCTTTGTTACCGGACCGCGCCCCCCCCCCATCTTTTTACTCTCAGTGACGTGTGCATATCAGTTTGAAAATGAAAATAGTTTCTCACCCAGATGTCGCGCACCCTGCTAAACGCTCTCACACTTTTTATTTAATTTCTCATTTCGCCCCCAATATTAGACAAAAATCTCCACCAAGGCAGAGACAGTGGCTCGTTCTCTACCCGCTGCCGGGCGGCATGCTCTCCGTAAACTGCTACTGGATTAATAATTTTTAGAAAACTACTTGAAAGCAAAACTTTAGACTGGTAAAGAACTTCAAGTTAGCCAGAAGTGGTCTCACATCACTCCTAACCTGCTACCCTGGCTCAGGACAGCCTACACGAACCCCATTCACCAGTGCAGCCCTCTGTCTGTGGTCCCGGGGGACTCTGCGTTGCCAAGCCAATCTTCCTGCAGTTTCCATCGTTCTCGTACCCACAGTAGCATTTTCATATTTTTTTAATTAACTGCTTCATCCATTTTTTTTTTAATGTTCCGGGAACCAAATCCATAGACTTGTACTTGCTAGGCAAGCACACTACCTCTGAGGCTACAATCCCAAATTTGAGGGCCTTAAACATCTCTCCTAGCACCCCCATTGCCCGTCCTCCGATGTATACATGTCAGTATTGAGATCCTTCAAGAATCCGCTTTGAGTTTCTGCCTATGATTCCTTTCTAGATATACCTCAAATCCTGATGTGTCCAAAATCTATGCTGCTGGCATTTCCCATTTCTCTGGAAAGCACTACCACTGCCTTCCCAAACACCGGCCTACATCTCCAGGGAAGTGCTCGAGAGAACGTTCTCTTTGTCCATGCTCTCATCCCACGTGCTGAATCTGCCCTTGGTTGTTGGTGTTCAACCCTGATGAGGAGCGTTTGCATCCTCTACGGTGAGGAAGTTAGAAAGCAGGCTTTCCTTTGATCGCCACAGGCCGGTCACTAAACCCTGGGAGTTTAACTTTGGAGGTTAACATCTCAGCACGCCCCTCCACCCATAATGCCCTGGCTCAAGCCCTCATTTCTTCTAGCGGGACTCCTGCACCACCTACAACCTACTCCCTAATGTCCCCTCGTGTTGTCTCCTTAGAAAGCAAACATAACCAAGGCTTTGAAATCCCCCTTCTGGTCCACTGCCTGCAAAACTGGTAAGGTGTTCTGGCTGGGCACACATCCCTCTTGACAAATTTCGTCTTCATCCTTATCACCTCGTGCAGCTACCTGGAGCTCTTAAATCAGCATGCCACTTTCTTCGACAATTTGGGAGCAGGAAGGCTTTGCACATGTCTTCACCATTTTCTGGGATATGCTTCTGTCCTGTGATGGGCAAGCTCAGTTGTATTTCGAGACCTCACCGACACCGCAACACCCCTACGAAGTGGCCCTTTTTCCCAGCCAGCCATAAGTGTAACGCTGCCCTAATCTCTCACAGCAATTGTTTGGATCTCTGTAATACCATATTTTACTGTAAGTTTTATTTTCATGTGTAAGTCACACCATATGCTTTAAGATCTAGGGGGTTGATAACCTGTGTTGTTGTTGTTTTGAGACAGGGTTTCTGTGTAACAGTCCTGGTTGTCCTGAAACTCACTCTTTAGACCAGGGTGGTCTCGAACTCACAGAGATCCGCCTGCCTCTGCCTCCTGAGTGCTGGGATTAAAGGCGTGTGCCACCACTGCCCAGCGTGTGTTTCCTTTTGATATCCTCAGGTCTGCTCACAGTCAGCCCTCAGAAAAATTAATAAATTACTGAATACTCTCGGAGGTTCTTTGTGATAAAGGAGGCATTTCAGTGAGATGAAATTTTCTGTGGATGTTAGTTGCAGATCTAATAAAAGTAAGATGGACTTTTCAGTCACATATGTATCCTGGAATTCGGATTATACCTCTATGAGAAACTACACATATGATGGTAAGTAAGAGTTCCTTATTTTCTTTATCTACCTCCAAGTATTGTCATAGTGTGTATAAGAGTCTGAATTTGTAAAATATAGAATATAAAATCTAGTGAATAGACATGATTATTAACAGTAATAGAGTATAACTCTAGATGGTCCCTTCCTCTCCCTGGGACCCTTTTCTATAAAGTGAGTTTTCACAAAGTGTCCATGAGGAGATACCAAGCTCCACCAACCATTCAGCCATGAAATTTACCCTACCTGAATAACTTTTTTTTTCAGATAAGATCTCACTATGTAGCCCTGGCTAGCCTGGAACCTGCTGTATAGACTAGATCCACCAGCCTCTGCCTTCCAAGTGCTGAGACTAAAGAGAAACTCTGACAGGCCCAACCCTGGCTGGAATTATGAATGCTAATGGTCTCTTGAGCATAAGCTTTGCTCACTGTAACCAAAATCATGTTCCTGAGCCACACGGAAGCTCCCTAAGCACACCAACTTTTTACTCCCTCACTTCCCCATTGTATCTGGCTTAGGGATAGGCACTGAGGAGGCCCTGGAGTCTACTTGTGAACGGAGGAGCAACTGGAAGAAACCCAAGATGTCTCCAGGGGTCAGCGTGAATGGCCAGGACATGTAGTGCAGATTTCCCACCAGTGTGCTCCTGGTCTAAACTTCGTGAACTTATTTTGCAATCCCATATTTATCCCCAGCTCATTCTCATTAATGCCCTGTTAACAGCCTCATTTGAATTGTGGCCACCCTGTTTCACACGGAGAGCACATATGAGTTCTATTTAAATGTCTTTGGAACTCCTCAGAGAAGAGGTGCCTTTATCCCACATTTGCACATTTAAAATTTATTTTTGACATCTTAATATGATTATTTTTGTTCTAGTAAAGCGTTGGAGCAGAAAAGAAAAATAACTGGTTAGGTTTCTTCCCCCCCCACACACACACATTAAAAACAAGGGATATAGCCAACTCTTTGGAAGTGAGTTGTTTGGGGTAATATTTGAGGTCTTTCTGAGTGAAATAATTAGTCATTTCTAAAAAAATAAAAACCGGAGGATTATGGGGAAACAGTGTGCTGAGGCTTTTGTATGAGTGTGGGGAGCTTTCCCACTCCAGGGAGGGACGATATCAGAGACCCACTCTGTAATGGGAGGGGCCTGAACCCTAGCTTCAGCCTGACTTTCACCTCCACTCATCCAGTTGTACAATTTAGGCAATTTCTATGACACTCTTTCCCTGTGTGTAAAATGAGGATAATAACAGTGCATACCTTATATTGACATTGGGAGAATTCAAAGAAAAAAGTCTAGAAACCACAGTGTATACACACTAGACGTTAAGTCCTGATCTACGGGCAAGCATAGTCCAAAACGATTGAAGTCACCTGTGTCTTTTGCCCTGCCTTGTTCCATTCCATTTTCACTTAAGACTCTCTCTCTCTCTCTCTCTCTCTGTCTGTGTGTGTGTGTGTGTGTGTGCGTGTGCGCAAGGAAAGTACTTTTTTTTTAACGGATGAGAAGGTAAGATGGAGAGGAAGGACTCTTTCTTTCGGGTTTGAAAAACGTCTATCTCAATCAGATTTATTTCACTCACTTCCTTTCTGGGTCCTCCGAGCCCACCTGTCCTACAAACCATCCCTGACACTTTTCTCCACCAGGAAAACTCTGCACTCCCCTAACTCTCCCTCTCCCCCTCCCATCACGTGCCCTTCTTCCTCCGGAATGTCTGTGCCCTTGCTCCTGGCTGTCTTCAGACAGAGTAAGTCACCAGAAGGCACTGAGCAGCTAAGACTAAGACAGAACTGAAACTCCAGTCTAACCCACGTGCCCCCAAGGCAGCAGCTTCATCCCCATCGGTGAGCAGAACCTTTAGTGGAATTCTATTCTGAATACGCCAGTGAAGTATTCCTAAAATCCCTAGGAAAGCAGCAGCTCCTGTCTTTGCTGTGTTTCTCGGTGCTTCTATGATGCCAGCAGCCCCCCAAATGGTCTGCACACCAGGCCCTCTGGAGATCTTCTAAAGCACTCAAGGTCCAAGGTGCATCCACAGCAATTATCCTGAAATCTCCGAAGGATGACACAAGCCCTTAATATTTTACTAAGTTTCTCCCCAAAGATTCAATACATAAAAGCTTTCTGGAAATAGTGGCTTACAGCAATGTCATAACGCAAACACAGTAAATTCTGTATTGTAATTATTAATATGCCACTGGTTATAAATTGTAAACTAATTGTTTTATTAAATTTCTGCTCTCCACAGAACTACACAAAAGGAATAGCACAGAAGACATTATTAAATGATTACATTGATTTACTTAGGTTCTAGCCACTCAGTGAATACAGACAAGTTAATGAATCGAGACAGCAGGCTTGGGATGATGAGTATTTTGGGACAGAAGCCCCTCAGTAGAAAAGGCTCTGGAGTTGTGGCTGCACGTAATGAAAACAGAGGACATGATCTTATCTCCCACCACACGAAAACTAAGCCAAGAATGATGAGTCTTTGATTTAACTCTTCTAAGAAAAATGGGTCTAGGCTTAAATGGAATAAATTTTAGAAAGTAAATCCTAATGACTCAGAATGGCAGATTCTGGAATTGTAACCAAAGAAAGCCAGAGAATCACCTTTTTAATGGAAATTTAAGAAAGAACATAACTATTATTTTTACTTGTATTTATTTGCATGTTTTAATTTTTGAGACAATTTCTTACTATGCAGCCTAGGTTGTCCTGGAACTCACTGTGTAGCCCAGGCTAACTTTTAATTGACAGTTTTCCTGCTCTAGCCTCCAAAGTGCAGGGATTACATCATGGACCACCATGACCGAGTTGCTTATAGTTTTTAACTGAAGAGGTTGGGTAAAACATCTACTAAGAACTACAAAGAGAATTTATTTCTTCATCTGTCAGTGTGGTGAGTTTATGGTGCTTGCTTAGGATTACAAAACAATCCATTGCATTCAGTCGAGGCTATAAATTCAGACTTTCAGATTGCTCAGAAGGCAGCCGGCAGATTGTCCAATCTGGCCGTTCCACGTGCCAGGAGTTATTAATTATGGCGGTTCTAATAACAAGCACCGGAGAGCAGCAAACTCAAAACATGAGGGGCAAACAAAACAAAATAAGACGGTGGTTTGCCTTAATGACAGGAAGCAAGTGGCCACAGCTCCAGCGCAAACCCTGCCAGCAACAGATTGCAGCTGTGACTGGGCATGGTCGCCATTACTATGGTGATCTGAGGACATGGAGTCCCAGAGGCCTCTCTAACATCTGCCATGAGCAATGAGGTCGCCTTCTTTCCTGTGCTTTTCAGGGATAGGTGAAGGAGGATTAGAGACATGAAGAGGGGCCAATCAAGATTTATTGTTCTAAGGATCATGGGTTATAAAGCTGTGTGGTATATTCTACAGATCAAATAAACTGCCCAACCCTAAACACATCTATACATAAATAAACTGCATTCTAGAGAAGCTGAGTGGAATAGCCCAAGTTATCAAACAATGGCAGAGCTGGGTTTTCCCCCATTCACTTCTTCTCTAGCTAATATGAGGCTCCTCCTCTTTCTGCCTAAGAGAATGGCCTGCTTTAGCTTCCTACCAACTCCCACAACTGCCAAAAGTCTCACAGATATCTAGGAGTGTGGGTCTTCATTTCTCCTAGCATCATTCTCCTCTGATGCTCTCGGTGATGACTGCTCATTACCCATCCGACTTTCAAGTCTTTTCTTGGTGTAAGGTTCAACAATTTAGGATCTAAACAGGAGTGGCATTTCTGTCAGATGGCACATGGAAGCTTAGGCGGTGTAGGGCAATCACCATGTTACCAATGAACTGGTAGGGCTGGTTACACAAAGGAGACACCAGATTTGCCTGAGGTTGTCATCCCTTGACCTACTAACGTTTAGCCAACTGCTCAAGAGTCTCAAAGGACAGAGGCTTGTGCTCCTCTACGACCCACTGGGCTCCAAAGCAGATACTGGATTGTGGTCATTTTTCTATCCTGATTGCTGCCTGAATGGCTGTGAGTACATTTGAATAAATAAATGGGTCTAGCACTTAGAGAGACAAGCATACTAATTAGAGCTCACACTCAGAGAGGGGGCAACCTGGGTTGTAAGACGACAAGAATTTTACTGGAATGAGGGATCAGTTCCAACCTGAAGAAGGAAATAGACAAAATATTCACCGGGGAAATGATCATCCTCTTTAAGTAACCAGGGGGCTAGCTCTGGCATGAAGTAGCCAGGGGGCTAGCTCTGGGATGATGAACGGAAGCTAGCTCTCAAAGGCTTTGGGTGAGTATGAGAAGCTCTGGGAAAGGAAGGGACGTCCCAAGTCTATTGAGGACACTCTCATTAAAGATACAAAAAGGAAGGAAGAATCCACCAGGAAGACAGCTGGCCACTTTAGAACTGAAAGGGATTGCTGTCACTGTTACAGGAGGCCACATGGAAGGTAAAGGGTAAATACTTACGCTAAGTTGAACTGGAGACAGTGGGTAGAAAAATTTGAGTTCAAGGGCAGGCTGAGTGTGTTTGCCCCTCCTAAGTTCGCTCTTCATTTAATAGCAGCCTGATTATTGAGTATTTCTAGTTGCCAAGCACTGTATTAAAACTTCAGTCCTGCTGATGATAATCCCCACAGAGGTACAATCAGGAAGTTCCAATGCATACAAGTTCAACTTGAAAAAAGAAAGGAAATTGATTTAAAAAAAAAAAAACACGCTGGCAAGGTTTCTGTGAAACTGGCATTCTGTGTTGAACAGAAATTGAACACAAATTGAAACAATCCTTTTGGAGAGCGATTTGGCAATACTTTTCAAGAGCCATAAAACTCATCTAGGGATCCCACTCCTAAGGATTTACCCTAAGGCAAAAGTCTCTAAAAAGAAAGGAAAACTGTGCCCAGACCTCTTTCAAATAGCAAAACCTGGAAAGAAACCAAATTCCCTGGGAGATGGTTAAATAACTTAGGATATATTAACTCCATATAAAATTATGTACCCATTAAAATGATAAATGAGAAGACTCTGTGGCAACACGAAAGTCACATAACAAATAATGTTCAAGGCTCACAGTGGAACTCATGTCTATCCATATGTTCTGATGGTAAAAATACAGCTAAACATTGAAACATAATGAAGAAACATAAAAAAAATTATTGAAATTTTGTGTATAATTGTTGCATATTTTTAGGAAAATGAAAACAGATGAACTCTTACCTTAGCTAGAAAAAAATCAGACTCATACATAGCATGTAAGTTAGACAGCATCTTTTATGTCCTTGGTTAATGCTCTTATTTTTATAACTGTGCAAATAAAGCCCTGAGAAAAGCAGCTGCTTTGTCCTCTAGACAGCCAGTGACCGACTTGGGACTGAAACACAGAAGCACAAGGCAGGAGGGCCCTGGAAGGTTCTATTTCAGAGAACAGTGATGTGTGGAAACACAAATAAAGGACATTAACAAAATCAGGGGCCAGAAGTTCTCAGCTATGGGCAGCAAATGCTATTGATGAGAAGGGACTCATCTCTCTTGACTAAGGCCAGCCATATCTGCTCTTAAAAAAGTGCTCAACAAGGACAATAATGGGTTGTCTGCCTTTACAAGCCATCTTCATCCCAGCCTCATTACCACTCCCCGAGGTCAAGGTCTCTCTACTCATCACTATATGCACACTCGTTCACTTGTGAAGCCTGGTGGTCCTGTGGAAAGTAGGACTTTGTAGGCTTATGCTCACACAGTGATCTCACCTTATAGTGGGAGAGTGCAAACCAATCAATGATTTAACATAGTAATAGGTGCTAGTCAAAAAGCAAAGTAAGAAAGTCAACAGAGACCAGTGAGCAAGACCGCCCCAGAGGGGGCCAGGGAATGGTATGATGAGTCATGGGCAAGTCATAAGCGAGAGGGAGACACAACCTGGTGTGGGCACTTGAACCCTTCTTCTGGTGGACTTTCGCCCAGCAGTGCCATCTCTCTCCTCAGTGACACTATCTGTCTTTTCTTACTGCAGCCAAAGAGATCTTTAAAAAAAATTTACAGGGGATATTGTATAAGCGGAGGATAAGACTTTTATTGTAGATGTGGAGGAGAGTACAGCCAGAGGCATCTGGAAGAATCTGGAGCAGAGAAAGCAGTAGATTCAACCTGGTGGGCATCCTCTCCAGGACCAGGAGAGAGGGGAGGGAGAGCAGGAGAGGAAGAAGAGTGTGTGGGTAAAAGAGACCAAGAGAGAGGAGAGAGACAGAGACAGAGACACAGAGAGACAGAGACACACAGAGGGAAATGGCAGGGTTCTATGGAATGTGAAGCTGCAGGGAGGTAAGGCCATAAGCCAGAGAAGTTTAGGGTAAGGAGTGGTATGAGAAGAGCTAAGAAGAGCCACAGGTAGTTGTGATACTGAGGAAGTCTAGAGGCCAGCCTGTGCTTAATATGCTAGTGGGCACCACAGGCAGTCATTTGTCCCGAGTTTCTTCTGGACCTGACAGATAAGACATTGCCCCCTCTGAAAACTTTCAAAGCTCCTTGTCAGTGCCTAGTTAATACTGCAGTCCACAGCACAGCTGTGAAGTGCTCCACACCAGCCTCCCAATTGCCTTCCTAGTCACAGGACCAATTCTCCACCCAAGTCTCGGCCTTCCTTGGCATGCCCACCTCCTGTTCACTGCTCTCATGGAATGCTGGGCACTGGGATGGAGTCTTCGCCTCTGTGATCACTATTCTTTGCTTGGAGGACCCTTTCCCTTCCTTCCCCTAGAATCTGCCCCCCCCTTTTTTGTAAGTCACTTTTTGAAACTCTTTCCTCACTTATCCAGGCAGAGGAGATTAGTCACCAACTTCTGTGTGCTCAAAACATGCATGCTTCACACTTGTACACATCATATTGAATCATAAGTATTGTGTGTGTGTGTACATAGAATAAACTGTGGGGAACAAGCACTATATCTTCATGTTTTTCTAGAGAAAGCCAAGCACAGGCTGCGTGCCTAGCATTTGTGTGTATTTAATGAACTATCAGGTAGGTAGAGCATTGGATGGAAAAATGGATAGAAGATGATAGATATAGATAGGTCGGTAGGTAGGTAGGTAGAATTTACTATTGCATGAATGAAAGATACTTGATCCCCCATTTTAAAAGCAAGCCAGCTGTGATCTGATTCCAGATCTTTGAAAAGATGAATGAGCTGAGGTGATCTTTAAGTTTATTTCCAGATCTGATGTCCTTGGGTCTAAGTCAATAAATCACAAAGGATTATTGTCATTGGAATCAGGGAGCCTACTTAGCCTGGTTGCCTGAGATAACTCAGAGGGCTTCCAGGTTCATGAGTAGAGATCAAAAAGTGCGGAGTCTCCTGACCTGAAAGACAGCTATACCAGGATTAAAAGAATAATAATCTTGGGCACAGGCTGAGTGTCCTCCCGTCCCAGTTGGCAACACTCATGATACATCATCATACCTGCCAAGGGAAGAAACCTCTAGCAAAACAGGTTCTGGGTTGGTTCACAACCAGCCCAGCTATACATTCCTGTAACTTTCCAGGGCCATGAGAGGTCTTGATCAGGTATATACACACAACTACCTTCCATGGTCCCAGTGGCCATCTTTGCCTTTCCTTGGTCCTGTGGGTGCAGAGTTTAGAACATACTTGTACAGATAGATATAACCTCTGCCTCTGCTTTTGGTTGAGGAGAACAGAGTGAACACACAGCATGTCCTCTCTGCCTGGCTAGAGGAGAAGTTCACTTGGGGTCTGTGTCAAGCCAGAAGGCTTACCTTGATGCAGCCATGTGCTAAGCCCTATTTTAGGTGATATGGAGGACACAGGGGACAATACAATGTCACCTGTCTTTGGGGGATCTACACACATGAGAGAAGATCAGTGACGTGCCAAGATGGTGTCTGTAAGTAAGATGCAGCACAGAGAGGAAGCCATGTGGATGAAGCTCTGAAGGATGAAGAAAGAAGGAAGGGACAAAGAAGGAAGCGTATTCAACAAAGAGAAACAGGGATTCGCCACGTCAGCTAGGAAAACTGCTTAAGCAAACATGTTTAGGGCTTGAGCACAGAACACTGGAGAAGAGCGAGCTGTGGGTGAGAGAAGAAAAGAGGATGTTTATCCTATGATGTTTGAAGATATGAGAAAGAAGGAATGGCCACCTCTAGGGACCTGCCTCCTTATTTAATTAAAAAAAAATAAATAAGGAGGCAGTTTCTGAGAGACCCTGTTGCTAACTCTGAATGCCAATACCCACAGTTTAGAACACATTGCAGGAAACGGAGACTACTGGAGATCTGTGTGGGCTTGCATCCCTTTCTTACCTGGATGGCCACTAGCCTAAGAGGCTTGGCAATAGCTCCACCCACATGGAGGGCTGAACATGAAACCTCCATGCCTCTTCCAAGGAGATTCTGTGACGGAGTCTCTTTATAACAATACAAGGCATTTGTAGAAAATAGGAAAATGTTCACACACGGACACATATTCAGATATCTCTGAAGTCACCTGGAACTGCAAAGGTACAGTCTAGAAGCCTGGGCACATGATGCTCTGCTCTGGCAGGGCAGCTGGGTCCCAGGACCCTGGGATCTTAGATTCCTGCCTTCAGTCTGCACTGTGAGCCAAGCCCCTGGTCTTTCCTGCAAGCAGCAGGTTTACAGGCCCAAGATCAGAGGTAGGAGGAGGGAACATTGAAGAGCAGAGGCGCTTCGTTCTGGAACTCAGGAAGAGAAACTATGTCCAGACCAGCAGAGCCCAGCACCTGGTGGTGGCAGCACACAGCACACACCTTTAATCCCAGCACTTGGGAGGCAGAGGCAGGTGGATCTCTGTGAGTTTGAGGCCAGCCTGGTCTACAAAGCCAGTTCCAGGACAGCCAGGGCTTCACAGAGAAACTCTGTCTTGAAAAACAAACAAACAAAAACTCTGTCTTGAAAAACAAACAAACGAAAATGTAATCAGCATACTAGCATGGAAATCACCAACTTCTTTCTTCCCCTCCCTTCAGAGTGAAGGGTCATAGCGAATTCATAGTGGAAATGCAGTGAGTACAGGGTTACTTTTTAAAGTACCCAAGTGGCAGAGAGAGGGATGATTCAAGTTCAGAACACAGGCAAAGCAAGACAGCCATAAATGTAGACCCGCCTGGGTGGCTTTTTGAAAGTTTTACTCACAGATGTGGGGAGTGTGGCTCTTTTGCTATTTTTGGAAGATTTTCATTTTGACTGAATCCTGGGGACTCTGTTCATCCTTTACTCTCTGAACTCTCTCGGGTCTGGACAGAGGGCACTCACACTGCAGAGGACTTTGATAACCTTCAAAGAGAATGATGAGTTCCTAGAGTCCCAGAGTGAAGTCCCGGATGTGCTTCACCACCATCTTCTGCTGTATGTGTGGTGGGAGTCATTCTGCTCCCCGGAGTCCCAGCCGGGTCTCAGCAGATATGCTGTGTGTGTGTGTGTGTGTGTGTGTGTGTGTGT
>CABHPH010150068.1:27487-53089 GCA_902168325.1 Peromyscus nudipes
TGTGTGTGTGTGTGTGTGTGTGTGTGTGTGTGTTTTGTATGTGTTTGGTGTGGTGTGTGTGTGATAATAAATTATCAACTGTAACCCAGACTAGGCATGAAGCTGTAGAGGACTCATGGGCCCTCTCTATGCCTGTGTTTTCTCTCGTAAGAAATTAGGGTGGGCCAGCAAGATGGCTCAGCAGGTAAGGGTGCTTGCTGCTAAGCCTAATGACATGAGTTTGATCCCTGGGACCCATGAGGCTTTAGATCAAACACCTGCTAGTTGTCTCCTGACCTCTGAATGCATGCTGGAACATGCTCACACACACGGGTATGAACATGAGCATGCAGATGCATGTGGACACACACATAAGTAAATCAATAAATGTTAGAACAATGACTAAAATGGAACGGTGAAATCTGCAGTTTTCTCTCTGAAGCCCTGGGCACAACTGATGCTCTGTTCGCTGATTTTGCACAAATGTCAAGCTGGAGAAGTAAATGAATCAGATTGTTTCATTTTCCCTAACATTCCCCATCCGTCCGTCCGTCCGTCCGTCCATCCATCCATCCATCCATCTTTCTATCTCTCCCCCTTTGCTTTTTTAAGAGTTCCAATTGGGAACTCATTTATAAACTCCAAACTGCCCTTGCACTCTTCGAAATCCTCCTGCCTCAGCCTCTCAAGAGCTGCAATTACAGGCAGGAGTCCCTGTGGCCAGCTTCCCTGGTATTCTTGAGAAGAAGACTATTAGTAATGCAATAACCAACTGCGAACCCAACAATATGCAATCCGTCTGCTGCTGTCTTTCCACTAGTCAACAAACTGAGGGAGGATGCGCTGCTCCGGCACCCGCGCCAGCGCCAGCTGTGGCAATGGTCTGGTTAGGGATGTCCTACAGGTGCTACCCAGATTTCCACACTTTCTACATTTCCACTCTGGGTCCTAGAAAAATGAGAAGCTTCGATGCTAATCATGCTATCGGGTGCTGACAGATCCTGCAGCACCTTGTGAATCACCAAAGAACGCTGAAGTCACACTCTATCATTTTAGCGTTCAGCAAAGTATGTTGTAATTACTTCTTTGGAAACCAAGAATCTCGAATGATATGGATGGTAACCAGATGAACCAGAATTTTCCATTGCCGAGGATACTCCATTCCCTGGCTATTTTCTGTAAACAGGAACTTGCTTTAGCATTAGAATAATAATAACCTACAGTGACTAGATCATCATTGACTCTGGCTTGCCAACTGTCCAGTGGTGTGTTAGCTGCAGAATTGCTGTCCACGGCAACCAGGCGTTACAGGGACCCAATCAGACTCCATTTCAAAAATCATGGGCGGTGTTTCCATGGAGCTCTGCCCAAAAAGAGGTGATCTAAATCTTACATGAGAGATGTACATCAACAGGGAGCTTTGCCTAGAACACCCTGACCTACAAAATCCTATTGAGGAGCTCAGAATACACAATCAGTTTCACAGACATCAAGTGACCTTGTGCTAGGCACCCTGCATATTGCCTTGCCCATTTCGCTGTCCCCCTAAAAAATAAGCAACTGCCTCTGTAAACATCTTGGTCAGTAGCACCCCAACCTGGAAACGAGCATGCTGATTTCCACTGCCCTGTTTTGTTACTGTTTGGTTATTGTAGTTGTTGTTTTTAAGGCAGCCTGCGCCTTCTAGCAATCATCCTGTTGCTTATGTAGTTCTGGAAAGGCACACACCGATTCACAATGAAAAATGTCACCTAGTGCTCAAACTGGAGCAGCATCCTCACTATATCTCCTTAAGATCCTGTCATTTTACTCTTAATAGCCCTTAACCAAGGATGCACAGTTCTTATCATGTTTATGACCAAGAAGGATTTGGCTGACCCTGATCCATAACTGCTCTTTCTTTAGTGGATAAAGACAGCTGCAGAATGTAATCCACCCCCTTTTTCTTTTGTCTGAGCTGCTAAGGGCCTCAAAATCAGGCTGCATGCCTCATTAAAATTATTCTTATTGTGTGTTTTCTTCCTCTAACTGTTCTCTTCTTCCATGACAAGGTCTTAATCTTTTCTCCATACTTTAGTAATCACTGTACCCTTTTTGGAAGTAAGGACTATGCAGGTAAAAATGCAGACTAATATATCTTGGGAAAGATTTCCAGATAAGAAATTGGGAAGCTTAATCCTTATTCTATGGTTGATTGCTATAGCTGCACTGCCAGCACAGGCTAGCCATTAATATTCAATTGTCTATAGGTAAAGAGAAATGATGAATCTTTGCAGAGTTCTTTCCATCTATAAGGCAAATACTTCCCCATGCGTGATCTCATTTTGTAAGTAGTGATTGCGCTGTACTAAAGGGGAAAGGGAAGTGTAAGAGATTAAGTGGCTAGTCAGAGGTCAAAGAGAAACTTGGACCTTCTAATGCTAAGCAGGGTTCTGTTGGAGTTTGCTCTCTGTATCACCTATCTTGCATTGATTTCTCATTTAAGCTAGCCCCTTCTCATCATTCCTGGGCAAGCATTTTTGAGTATGTCAACTAGAATGAAGCAAATGTGCTGTTTTAGTGGATCTTTCCCACATTGAGATGGCCTGTAAACTGTCTGGAAACTACTCATGGCTCCCTGTAGATCTGAGCTCCTTGCCACCCAGGGTTTCATGTTTCATTCTCTAACAAGCTATCCCCAACATCTAACTACAGAAACTTGTTGGGACAGTCAAGGAGAAGAATGGCTGTGAATTGTTGGGGCTTCTTGGTGAGAAAACACATGATAAGATCTCAGTGTCACATGGTTCTACTAAGTGGTTCAGTTGGCTGATTTCCTTTAAATGTGACTCTGAAAAGAAGGTGTTGGGAGGCACTGCATTTGTGATTCTGTTTTCTGTCATTTCAGGTCACTCAGCCACTGCCAAGGACGTGGTGAAAAGCTTTGGTGATGGTCCAGAAGATGCACTGCCCTATGGAACCATCTGGAAAGTGGAGTTCCCCGAGCATCAGTGATGTTGTGTCTGGTCCCTCTCCTCTAGACTAGGCTAGACCCCATTCTGGCTTCCCATTAGGCCCCAGATCCTGCCCACAGTCTGGGGGCTGGAGAGGCTAATCTCAAAGGGCCAGATATGAGTCAGTTTCCACACTCAACATCAGGCGTGTGGCTTCCTGAAGCACAGACAAGGAAGTGCTGAATTTCAAAGAGCGAGTCTTTTTTTTTTTCTTTGCATACCATATCCGGAACTGAAACCACCGATTCATTTCACTTAAGATCTCACACTATACTCAGATCATCAATTACATTCCAGAGATAAGATACCAATGCCTCACCAGCCCAGTCCTTGTCTCCCTGTGCTACCCCTTTCTTTTGCTTTGTTATTACAGGATTCTTCCTTTCCAACTTTTTCACTTTTCGTCTAAACAGCACAGACTGTGGAAGGCTTGTCTCTCCCCCCCCCCCCCCCCCCCCCCCCCCCCGCCCCCCCCTGCTCCCCCAATGGTGTTTATGACCAGAAGTTGAATAGCTAGACACCTGCTGAGAGTATGGGTAAGCTCAGAACTTCCCACACTCCTTGCTAGCCCCCTCAGCTATCTGTGAGTGCGGCCATATGTTCAGTTGTCCCATGCCTGGGGATAAGTGGCTCGGTGAGAGTGACAGACCACCTCATTAGCTCGTGACAGCGGTTAAAGGATGAAGTCTGCGGACAGATTCATGCAAAGTACCCTCAGGAAGAGCGGGGCAACGGAAAACAGACACATCCTCTAGATGCTGTCTGCAGCATCAGCCTGCTAGCTGGAGGAAGGACTCCTGACTTACATAGCACAGTACAACTTACAAACAACTTTCACATCCTTTCTCTCTCTTGATTCTTACCAGAACTTGTGAAATCAGTCACACAAACCTTACCCTCCCCACTTTAGAGATGACGGGACCCAATGCTAATGAGAGTGGAAAGATGGGCCTGCGCAGTAACAGTGAGGAATCCAGAGATGCTAGTGCTATGGTTCCTAGGCCAGTGTTCCAGTAACTTCCATCTGACCTTACGTAGAATGCTTTATTTCACCACAGCCCGTGATCTCATGCTACAGGCACCTGGTGACTTTTTAAATTTGAGGATCTTACAGGTCAGGGTTAATGGCTATTGGTCGTTACATTGATGCAACCCTTCTAGGCCTGGGTTTTCATTACTCAAAAGATGAAGAAATGGTATTAAATTTAGTGTTGCTTTCATTTCAAAAACTCTATGGACTAATGCATGAGTGACTGCTGAGTTCAAAGTATTTGCTCTGGAGCATGAGTTCCCAGGATAGTAGTACTGTTGGGCAAAAATGGTAACCTGACTTCCATGGCAAAATAAGTTAGTGAAAAGCACCATTATTCAAAACAGTGCTTATCTTCAGTCCTGTTTAGACTTCATAAGTCTATGGGAGGGTCTACAGACATGCAACATTCCTCCAACTTAGCCCTAGACCGTGGATCTCAAGGGATAAGCATTCCACGGTGCTATTATGATAAGCAGTAGAGCATCCCTGATGATCCCATTGATCACTCAAAGCAGCCCCATACATTCTGACAGAGATTTTTATAATCACTCCAGCCTACAAATCCCCACACTCACCCCCTGCAACTGTTGCACATGCTGGACCATGCAGTGTGGTCCTCCAAGCCCAATGCCACCTAAAGCTGAGCAATTCCATATGTATAATCTGGATCCTATCACACCAGCTACAGAAACCTTTGTGTTAAAAAAAAAAGTACCCACAACTCATCTGAAAGCAAAGACTTCCACATGCCACCTGAGTTTAGGAAGAGAGACAGTGCCTTGTGCGGTCTTGGTCCTTTCATTTGCCAGAGGGCAGAATCCTATCATTCTCTTCCAGTGGGAGAGGAGAGGTAAGCTTGCCCAAGTTTCGATCTGCCTATTGCCATTCTGTTCCCATTGCCATTCTAGGATCTTCTTTATTCAAAGAAAGAAATTCTAGACCTTTGGAGAGATTCATGGGAAACCAACTGGGACGTTTTCCTGTCCTGCGACCCTCTTGCCTTTCTCTTCTCATTTCCCACCATTGCCTCTGTGGGAGGGCTTTGGGGATGAGGCTCTTCACTAACCACAGAGCAGCACAGCTCCATGTCCTATCAGCTCAGACTCTTCAGAAGTTCTTAACTATAGTCTGTCTAGTAGCAATTTCCTCCTCCTGTTAGCTTCAATCAAGTCTGATCCTACACCCAACACGTGTGGAATGCGTGTTCTCCAATTTGTCAGGTAACTCCATTTGTCTGAAATCGTTATCTTCAAAGTCCGATGGCTGTAAGCACTTCCAAGTCGACAACCTTCTTATCATTCATCTTCAGCTCTCTCTTCCAATCTCATTTGCTCTAGAGGGCAAGTCTTCGGAACGTCCTAGATACTGTTTACCTCACGCATTGTGGGGCCTCCATTCAAAGTTGAGACTTCCTCCCTTGAGTTTAGATCAACAAATAACACAGAAAAACTTAATGTTCCTACTTTTGACCATAGACAAAACTGGTACTTGGTTGCAGATTCTCAACTGTATGACATGCAGACACAAATAGGCTTATAGTTCTAGAACATGCCTTGAAGCATCTGGGACTGAGTGATGCAAAGGAAACTTCTGGATGGAAGAAGGTTGTACTCCACAGACGTTTACAGCAGCCACCAAAGCAGGGCTTTAACTTGATTGGTAGAGTGCTTGCCTAGTGTACAGTAAGTCCTGGGTTTGACCCCGGCACCACACATACCAGATGTGGTGGAACATGCCTGTAATCCCAGCACTCAAGAGGTGGAGACAGTGAGTTCATGAGACCAGCCTGGGATGCATGAAGCACTGCTTCAAAACAAAATGTTGGATATTCTATTTTATTTGGAAAACAAAAACAAAAGCAATCCAACAACCGAATATTCACTTTTCCTTGAGTGTTTTCATCCATTTCGTGCATGAGGATTTTACACAGACATTTCACTTTATTATGTTATGAATCTGCTTTTCTATCTTGTCAGGTCAAAACTATTGCACCACACCATCATATTTTAATTATTTTATGAGCACACCGATGTTTCTGAGGTCAGTATTATGGGTTAGAGCTTTAACCTTTTGTCTTGTTATCAGAATCCTGGACTGTGATTGAAACATCTGATCCCTGAATGACCTTGGCCAAGTCTTTTTCTCTCTGTGTTGTTCTACAATCATGAAGAGATTTGGGGGTAAACTAAGATAATCCCCAAGAACCTAATCTGGGCCAACATCTACCAACTGTATACCCTTATCACCGAGGAATCAGAGAAGCAAAGCCGAATCCAGGAGGCCAAACTTTTCCTCACTGGCTGGCACCCTTGGTGTGTGAGGAATATCCAGTCACCGTCTCTTTATCTAAAGGACAAACAGCCCGTGACCACTCAAAAAGCATCATGGTAATCACTATTTTTTACTGTAGAAACTCTGCTTGGTTTAAGTAAAGAAAAATTTGAGAGAAAGTTCAAGTCTTGAAACTGCTACTGTCTTCCTGTTATAGTATGTGGGACACCATGGGGGCGGGGAACAATAAGCCAGACTGTCATTCTTAGGGGTAACCTCTTTGGTTTATGTAAAATATGTGACTCAAAGCAAATTTGTTCTTGTAGGCTGCTGGGCCCGAAGGAGGACTTAACCTGCCTTAAAAGTGATTGAGCTTTTCATATATTTAATCAGTTGCAATTTTGCATTTTATGTTGTGATGTCTAATTTCCAGAGGAAAGATCATTTACAAACCACATAAATGATGACGCTTTTGGAAAAGAAAAAAAAAAGTGAAAAGGAAAGCCCACGACTCCTCAAAGTAAAGATTTCAGTATGAACTTGCCTGTTATTTGTATTTTACACCCACATTCTTGAGTCTGTTATCTCCAAAGCAATTTCAGTTTCCAAAGAGTATTTGGTAGACTCTTGTACTAGGGGCTTTGGATAAACAGTCCAGTTTCTGCAGAAAAGAATTGTATGTGTGCATGTGTGTGAGTGTGTGTGTGTACATGTCTCTGTCTGTCTCTCTGTGTGTGTGTGTATGAGTGTGCATATGTGAGTGTACATGCATGTTTCTGTCTGCCTCTGTCTCTGTCTCTGTCTCTCTCTGTCTCTCTGTCTCTGTCTCTGTCTCTGTCTCTCTCTCTCTCTCTCTCTCTCTCGTGTGCGTGTGTGTGTGTGTGTGTGTGTGTGTGTGTGTGTGTGTCTATTAGAGGCACAGACTGAGTAAGAAGAGCTGTTGGACAGAGGGAGAGAAAATATGACAGCAAATCCTTGGCCCATCATGGCTCTTCCTCCACAGTTATCTTTTGAGACTACAAGGAACTTGTAGGTAATTTCACTCAAACCCTAAGAATAAAATTAATATGTTAAGCACTTAAAATGTCTCAGGACGTTTTGTGTAAGAGTGCTAATGCATGCTGATTTCCTTTATGAAGCTGATGCTCCCAACCCATTTTAAAGGTTTTTTAAAAGGTGAATGACACTGGGATAAGCTCTCAAGCTCCTTTATTTACACCGAATTAGAATTTCATCTGACCATCATCAAGACCCCAGATGCTCTTCTTCAATGAGATGGAATCTCAGGTTCTTTTGAATGACCGGTCTTCATTTTCCCCCATCGCTGTGATAAAATAATCTGGTGAAAGCGATGTATGCTTGCTCACAGCTCTAGGTCCTCCATCATGTCAGAAGGTCAAGGCGGCAGGAGCTGGAAGCATCTGGTCACATTGTATCTACAGTTGGGAAACAGAGAGGCATGAATGCAGGCCATGGTTCAGTTAGTTCCCTTTCTGCATTTATAAAACCCAGAATCCTCTGCTCAGGAAATGATGGTGCCCACGGTTAAGATGGGTCTTCCCATGTTAAATAATGAAATCAAGATAGTCCTCCACAGTCATGCCCAGTTAACACTAACCATCAAACTGCCTGAAGCTTTCTTAGGGCTCTGAAGCCTCCACCTTAAGTCACAGAAATGTACATATGCCAAATAGTAGAAGATTCTAAGCTGCTGGGCAAAGCGTTATTGAATTTATACCATTTTCTGTAGTGCAGAGAAGGCTCTATCACTGTGTGGATTTTACAGAAGAGGAGATAAAGCAGATGCCTCTGATAAGGTATGATCAGCTAAGGAGCCTATCAAAGCGATAATTACCACCTCTGACTGGAGAGGCCTCGGAAGCTAGAAGAGAATCCACTGCCGCCACTTTCCTAAACTAGTACAATTCCTAACTGCATTCTCAATACCTGTCCTTATACTCACAGAGAAGTACCTCCAACTCCTCATGAAAGAAGCTTCCTGTCACAGTAGATGGGGATCATCATAGAAAGCCCCAACTGGCCAAATGCAGAGATCAGCTGACTGTGGGGTGACCAGACCCAGTTAATACATTCACAACACATCCCCTGCGCTTAAGGTTCAGGAGACATCGTGGAAGAGGGGGCTGAAAGGCAGTAAGAGCCAGAGGACCAGGACATCTGCTGTGTAACAGTCTAAAGCAAAGAGAGGGCTCAAGAGAGGGGCAGGAAGGGGTAGATCTGCATGGGACTGGGGGAACAGCTGCAGTGAATATGACCAAGAGATATTGTATGAACCAATAATTGTTAACGTGTTAAGAATTAGTAAAAAAAAGGTAATTTTTTTTGAGAAATAAAGACAATCCTCTAAGGTTCGTCCATTTTTAGCCCTTTCCAGGACAGTGGTGATGTGGCTCAGAGAGAGAAAAATCAGTTGCCCCTACCCCACAAAAAAAAAAGAAAGAAAAAGGCAAGTCGGTTAATAAGTCAAGTGGGAATAAACTCAGGACAGGTGACTCCCACATGAGCTGCCTCTCTCCGTTACCCTTTTCTAATCTCTGTCACTCTGCTATAAAATGACGATTCCTAAAAATAAAGTCGGTCTGGTTATATTTGGGCTAAAAGTTTGAGATGGGTTTGAGTAAGTCCTCAGGCTGGAAGACCAGTTCCAAGGTACTGGGTGACAGGTGGCCTCTATTTTTGATCGCATACTAAACGTTTGTGCCTACCAAGCCGTGGTGAGATAAATTAGCTGGTTGGCATCAGAAGAACATGAGTCATCCTTCTCACCAGCAATAAATCCAGGGCCTGGCGCAGGGCAGACGAAAAGCAAAGTGACAGCGGAGACGGGAGCACGCGCGCCTCCCTCTGCCCCCATTCCTCAGTCCATTCCCAGGCTGGCAGAAAACGTTCCGCTGTCCTTGCAAGGATGGTCAAGGATCTTTTTCTTAATGTTGCCGGTGGCTGAAGGAGGGGGAGAAGGAAGAATGTTGGGAGAGAGGACAGTGACAAGGAGGCGGAGACGGGAGCTCCATGTGTGTGTCCCAGCCTTGATTCTGACTCTGCGGGACTTGGGACACGGCACATACCTCTATGGACTCCGTTTGTCCTTCCGAAACTTGAAGGGGCTCCCTTTCTCCTTGCAGGCTTTGCTGAACCCGGGAGTTTATCGAGTCTTTCTTTCCCTAGTATGGTTCTGTGGGTTCTCAAGCAAGCAGCAGTTTAAACATTTCTCACCTCAGCCAACAGTTTTGACATCACCAGGTAACGGTCACCTGAAGCTGGAAAAACATGCCAATAGTAGAGTCAGAGGACAAGCTCAGCTTGAGTCTCAGCTCAACACCCAGGTGATTACGAGTTAATTCCCTGCCTATTTATTTGTTTTTCAGACAGGACCACTCTCTGTAGCCCATATTTTCCTCAAACTCATACTGGTCCTCTCAACTCAGCCTCCTGAATACTGGGATTAGACATGCACCAGCATGTCTGGCCTAATTTGGTATCGGAACCTTCAATTCTTTCTTCTGTAAAAAAAATAACTTGTAATATCTAGTTCACAAAGTCATCTTGAGGATTGGTAGATGGAAGCCATGGTGCTTCTAAAGCTAGAACCTGAAGGAACTGAGTAGTTGGACATGGGGGTGGGGAGTTAAGGGCACTTGACTTAACTTGACACACTCCTTCATTCTCTATGAAGACACATGTGATCTACAGGTTCAGGGTCAAGAACAAGCAATGAAAGGAGGCAGACGCTCTATCTGAGCGTTGCGTGGGCTCTTCTGACCAGGAGAACTACACCAGAGGCCAGTGCATCAACTTTTTTCCTTAGTTACCATCATCTCCCCTCTGGTCTTCCTAATCCAATAGGAAGTATCGTCTGCCTTATGTCTTATGCCTTCTTTTTCCTACTCCTTTTCACTGAAGACCCAGTCAGGATGTCAAAACAAAACTCTGGTTCAGATTTCAACCTTTCTTTTTCAGTCTTCTAGATTGTTAAACAGCTCAGGAGTTCTCCCCATCCATACCCTTCCCCTCGACTTGAAGTCAGCTGTAGTTTGCCCCTGAGGCAGTAAGAGCTCTTGCCCAGAAAAGTTGTCTGTCTTCAAGTCTTTTCTTGGCACCAGAGATCTGGGTGATCAGCGGGTAAGCTGGTATTTTGGGGTGGTAAAACTGACGCTATCTGATAGAAATGACGTATTTAGTGCAAAACCTGGCCTTCCGTGCTAATCCACAAGCTTGTGCAGCTATGAAGGGCTTCAAAGACGTCATTAACTTCAGTGGTCCATAGTGCAGAGTGGGGAGCTGAGCTCTGCAAAAGAGAATGGTTGTGTAGTATCAATTAGAATAGAAACAGAAGGGTAGTCAAAGAGCGCCTAGGCCATATTTATCTTTAGACAGATGAGGAAATAGTTCCAATGCTAACGGACTTATTGAATTAAAGCACCTTTGCTGACTTGCATAACCTCTGACCCTAAGTGTGTGTCTCATTTCATGGAATCCCATAAAATATGCACAGTGTGGAAGCTGCATGAAATCGAGATTTGAAGTTAACTGAGAAGAGCAATGGATTATCCAGAGGCCTTGAACAAGACAAGTGACTCATTGCAATGAACATTTGCAAGTAAAGGTGTTTGGACAAAAGGGTGTACTACGTGACACACCGAGGCTCCCAATGCCGCTAAGACGGATGAAGAGGTGATGGAGAAGTAGAAAGACGGAGAAGCAAAATGGAGTTTTTGGTTGGTTTGGTTGGTTGGTTTGGTTTGATCTTAATGCTTTTTTTAATTTTTATTTTTTAGAGGGGATGAATGTGCAACCACGTTTTGTGATAAAGGTAGAGGACATTTAGCTATAGGCATAGGATAACTATGCAGATTTATGTTTACTCCAACCGCGAAGGCTGAATAAGCGTTGTAAAGGGCAGTTTTCTAATCTCAGGAGGCAGCTTGTCTGTGATGGTCCAAAGTTGGGCCAAGAAATGAAAGGGCTTACGTGTGCCTTGGACTCAAAGCCTGTCGCTTAGAGCCGTGTAAGCTGCCTTCCAGGCCAGGGGTGTGCTTCAAATGTTTAGTGACTGGTTCACAGATAGGAAGCCCTCAGCTGCTCTGTTTGCCAATATCCTTGGTGAAAGTACTTTCATCAAGGGCCAAGTTCAAACTGGTAATGGAACATCTCTGAACATAAAATTTGGAGGAGACACAAGCTACACATCATTGTATACTGTCTGTCTCCAGCATACCAAGTCCTGATAACGTAAGCAACATCAAGCGTATACTTATCAATAATATGTCAAAATAAATTGGGAACAGCAAGTTGTAGACATTTAGTATCATTTTGATAATTCTTTTGTTGTGAGAATTAATTATTGTAAGTTAATATTATGATTTAAAATAGTACTTTCAAGCCCGCTGACCAAGCCTCTGAAATTTACCAGTCAGATCTTGTGAACTGGAGGAAGCTAGCTCCCAACAGTCCTTGGCCTAGATGCTCATGGGTTCAGAACCAGCCTATTGATTAGCCGATTGGGTAACACTTGGAGCTTCGGTTCTTTCATCTGTTGAGGGTGGTAACAACGGTAATAACATCACGGTGATTTTGTGTGGAGATTAAATGAACCAGCAAGAACACAGTAAAGAAAGCTCAGCAAATCATCGCTGGTACGTCCTCCAAACAAAATCAGATGCTCAATAGCTTGCAAGAATTATGTATGTATGTATGTGTAATGTATGTATGTATGTATCAATCTTGAAACAGGGCCTTACTTGTAGCCCAGGCTAACATGGAATCCACTGTGTAACCCAGGCTGATCTTTCCACTTCTGATCCTCCTGTCCTCAGCATGCTGGGATAACATGTGCCACCGTGTGCAGATACACCCCACCCCACCCCCCCACCCCCCAAAACGCCCTATAGGCACATCCTGTTATACAAAATGCCTCAGTCATTACTCTTAACCTGCCTTCAAGGAGCTCCTGGTCTACCAGAAAAGAATATAAGACACAGGCAGCAAAGTAGAATGCAGATTAACCCGTGACCAGATCGTTTAGAAGCAAAGAGCATGGTAGGCGTGGGCTAGGGGGATCAGGAGGAATTCGTGGAAGACAATCGCATGCAGCTCAAGCATTTCCGAACAGACACAGATATTCAGAGAGACACTGAAGAAGGCTAGCCAGTAGGGATCCATAAGAGAATCACAGATGAAGACCAAGGAACTGGTAGGCACAGATGGTGTGCAATTTGGTAAAGCAAACGAAAATAAAGAGGAGTAGCGGAGACATCATCAGAAAGACGGCCACTTCCGGATCCTGCTAGCCCCCAAACTGAGGAATTAGCCCTATGCTTACCTGGGAAACCAATGGCTCTTGGGAAATAATTCCCTCTGGTAAATGACATAAATCGTTTTAAGTGCCTGGCTGTTGAGTATCTATGGACGGTCACCGTGAAGAACTACAGGGAAGCAAAGGTATTTGTAAACTAAAATTTCCCCTCTAGGTGGGAATGAGCTGTGCTCAGGAATGAAAGATGGCATTAGAATTCTTAGCTGAAAGCAGTCATTTGTTTTACAGGCATTGATAAATACTGGGAAGGTTCTAGCCAATGGCAGTATTTCGAGAGTTCTGAGCTGTCTGCTATGACCCCTCTTGCACTGCGATTCACACACAAAATTGCCATGTGACCTACATCTTTATCTGCTCCAGTCTGAAGCTCCTATGTATAGGCTTTGGTTATGAATGTTCCTTCCTATGGAAAGGTCAGGCCTTGCACAAGTCCATCAATGCAAAGTCCTACTCACCATGGCACAAGCAGGAAGGTGTGCAAAAGTCACTGAAATATTACTGCTGACGGGGGACTCTTGGCAGTTTTCTGGAAATGCAATGGCCTTAAACTTTCTCACAGAGAAGCTTTAGTGTGGTTCTAGGGCCTTTTCCTTCTGGCTAACAAAACCCTGTAGATGTGAGCCTGATTTGTGTCAGCAGGCTAGAAAACTCCTAACCAATACACACACACACACACACATACACACACACACAAACACACACACACATACACACACACACAAACACACACACACAGAGATACTATCTATCTATCTATCATCTATCTATCTATCATCTATCTCACACACACACTCTCTCTCACACACACACACTTTCTCATGCACACTCATTCTTTCTCTCTCTCACACACACTCACATACACACTCTGTGTCCATCTCACACACACACTCTCCACGCACATACTCATTCTCTCTCTCTCTCTCTCTCTCTCTCTCTCTCTCTCTCTCTCTCTCTCACACACACACACACACACACACACACGCACATGTGGGTACACATATTTGACCTCATCAGAGACACTAGGTATGGTTAACTCCTCCTCCTCACATCAACCCCCATGGAACATCTGGAGGCGGAACTGGGGAAGGTGCCTCTGTCAGATGAGTGCAACCTAATGTGAGGTTTCCGGTCCTCGACACAGGCAGAGCACAGCAGCCACACTTGGCCAACACTGTAACACCAGAGAAAGGTGAACTCTTACTTTTAAGCTAAAAGTTCACAGGTTCAAATATCACTTCATCAACTGCTCTCTCAAGCTGAAGCTTCACCGTGAATGCTTGCAAAGACTGTGCTACTTCAGGAATGAGGCCTGGTCACTGAATTTAGAGCGTTTCTCAACAACATCGGTCTCTTGCCCAGAATGAAATGATTTAGCAACTATTCCAAATAGATGTGATGTTTCCTTCCTTCAACATACAAGAAATTGAAATTCAAAAACAAGCAATGACTTGCCCAAGATCCCTGGATGGCTAAGGAGATGAACAGGATTTGTGATAAGGTCATTTCCTTCCAAGATCAGGCTCCTGATAGATTGGGTCAAAGACTCTTGTCCTGTAGCCAAGAAACTAGCACGGAGATGGACAGTGTTAGCATCTAAAATAGGAAATGACATTGTAGTATCCTCAATTAGGCAAGCCTCACATTGGAGTCATTATAATATGGGGCTCACCTTGTCATTCCGAGTGAAGTATTCCATTGAAGGGCAGAAGAACCTGTTTGTGGTTTTATACAAGCTACTATCAAGTACTTATCCTTGTATTCGCTCATTTATATGTTATAATAAATATTTTTGAGGCTGTTCCAGGCCCTGTTCTAAACACAAGGAACACAGTGTTGTATGCAATAATATAAGTAATGATGATTTCATGAATTTTATATAAATTGGCGGCTCCCTACATATACACTGGAGATAATCTATAATTATAACATAGTAATATGACACATACGTAGCTTCCCTTTATCTGCCTCCTTAAAGTGTGAACCCCTCAGGGGCAGGAGTCCCACCTAATCAACTTAGGAATCTCATTGCCTAACACCAATAATTTCCTGTTTGCGTGATCTGTGCGGTCTCAGTTGCTTTTAAGAACTAGGTCTGATTTGGGCCACTTCTCTCACTTCCTAACAGTTATAATGCAAACTCTGTTCTTGGGCTTGGCTGATGAGACCATGCATACAGTAACCTCATATCTTCTGTCAGTAAACATTGGGTGTCCCCTACCTGGCTGGCTCCCTTCCCCTTAATGATCTTAGTTTGCCCTTCTTCAGGGTGCCGGTCTCTTCAGTCCTGAGCTTCCCGAATGCAGTCCTCTCCAATTTGCTTTAAGGCTCCCGAGTTGACAACTAAGAAAGGTCAAGAGGTTGTCAACAGAGGGAATCTGAGACAAAAACCTGCTTAGATTTGCATAAAATACAGTCTAAACACTTGGAGTTAAGTAAAAGATAGAAAAACAAACAGTAGCTCATTCTAGCAGTAGAGTCTCTCTGAGGGGCAGTGAGGGGGCTGCCTGGTCAGATAAGACTTTCTACAGGTGGAAAAGTTCCCAGAAGACAAGGTGCCACATCAGTAACGGGGTAGGGAAGTCAAGCATGGGTTGGGGAGGGATCACGCTCAAGTGTCCCTTCAACCCGGTCTCTGTCGCTCCACTCTTCATCACCTGAACATCACAGATATAACAAGTCCATGAAACTTCACTTCCCTTTCTTCTGCATGAGAGGTCTACTTTGAAAGCCTCCTTTTCATCTCTCTTCATCTTTCTCAGTCCTCAGATTTTGATGATAATGCCGGCCTGAGGTAAAAAGGCTCCCTTCTAATTTAGCTTTCTTCAAATTCCACGTTACCACACGTGTACCTGTCACAACCCCCTTCCAATTCTAGGCTAAAGTCCCATCGAATTAGTATGGCATTCAAGACCCTTCACCATGAAAGTCCAACACATCAGCTTTGAGCCTAACCTTGAGCCCATCTTTATCACACTCTTGCTTCCTTAGTCTGCTGAACATGGGAATTCTGAAATTCTCCTTTTCTCATATCCACAGCACCCTTCACATTGTTCCAATACCAACCATACTCCCTCATCTAAGGCCTTGTCCCTTGGAGCATTTCCGTGTGCTTCCTCGTCAAGCAGCCTGTGCACAGTCCAGCACTCAGATCGTGTTCACTGGGTAGAAGTAAACGTCTTTCCTTCCAGGAAACAGAAGGGCACAGTGGCCAAAAACACTGAAAGCAGACTACTTTATGTGAGTCCCAGCTTTGCCACTTACCGAGAGAGGCATTAATCAAGTTACTTACTCACCTTCCATATCATCTGTAGGGTGGGAGTAGTGATAGTCCTACCTCATGGGACTTACATGAACTGGGTTTTGTACTCACCTCTGGGCCAGTTAAACAGCTATCTAGTTGGGTTGTGACTGTTGATTTCTTAATGTACCTTTATCTCTCCCTCCTCCATGAATAATAATTCTATTTTCCATGTATGAAGCACTTTAGAGTTTACCAAGACCTCTGACATGAGTTTTCACATTCAGTCAGCCCAGTTAAATGTGAGGTAGGTATTGCTAGTCTCTGAGACTTCGGGGGACCCAGGCAAAGCTTGGGGGGGCAGGGAAGGTGACAAGACCTGAGTGATTCTGTATTTCTATGAATAGTGTGTTCATCATTCTCTTCCAAGTCTGGAGCACTGGTACAGTTGGGACGCGGTTCTTTGCATCTTCATTAAGCCCCATCTCCACCAAAGGGTTCCATACAGGGCCTCACAGACCCAACGCCTTGCTCTAGTTCCTGCTGAGCCAGAGTACATCAATCGCACTTCTGGGTCAGCTGGGGAGGCGGGGATGTGCTGGTTCACACACTCCCTGGAGGCTTCGTGGTTTCATTTAACCTCTGCTGCTGATTGTTCTGTGACCTTTGCTCTGTGTCTGTATGGAGACCTTTCTCAATGCAAGATACCACGTAACAACAGCATCAGACCTGGGCGATCACGAAGGAGAAGAAAAAACTTGCCCGAGGACTCCACTAGCACGTGTGCCTCCTCGGCGCAGGGCCATGTTTAGATGCTGAGTAAATAAGGACAGGCCATGCATGCTTTCCAGAAGCACAAAGCTTGGTTAGCTCCCACTTACAGTCTCAGATGTCTACCACATGGTAGGGGCTCCAGAAATGCTTCCTGGACAAGTGATCAAATGAATGGCTGTCATCAAGTCAGTCACTAGCTGAGGTACAGATTGCCATGCCAGGGCCCATCATGACTCCCACTTTCTACCTCCGCCTTCCAGACTCCCCGTGAGATCTGAGGAATAGCTCATTGGTGGCGAGGCTCGCAGCAGGCAAAGGCATTATAAGTATTTCATGTTTTTCTGTTTATTGTCTGTGAATCACAAGTGGATTTCAACTCACCATGTACAACTTCTACCCTACCTCTCTCCTGATGTGACAGAGCATCAGAGGGTCCCACTCAAGATCAGCACTGACAGATCCAGGAAGTGTTTTTGGAATTCCAATACTGTCTGAAATATCCAGTGTCACATAGTGACTGCTAATAGATAGACACCTTAGTTATGTTTCAGGGTCCCCCCCCCAGGTGCAGTGGTATATGGGAGAGACCCTATCTTTAAAAACAGAAAGCAACAAACTGAGAATCAGAGAGTGAATGCACATTGCTGATATTTCCATGGGCTTCTCTGGATGTTGTGCAGTCTGCCTACACAAACCTCTGCTCTCCACCACTAGCTCTGGGCCTGGCCCTTCCCAGAAACCCCTTCTCAGCTAAACACCGCTGTCACCGGGCTGATCTCAGAGAACCTTTCCATGTACCACAAGCCTCGTGTTTGCAGCTCAGAGGAGGAAGAGTTCACGGCCTTGGACTAATGGTAGCAGGACTTGGAGCTGGCCCTCTCATCACTGGGCCATTTTCTTCCTTTGCACTATACATGTTCTGGTGTAAAAGATGTTTATGGGATGGATGAATAAAAGACTTATGAGCACAGTAATCAGTCACTTGTGAGAGGCAAATTTGACAACCTATCACCCAGAGTCTTCCTCAGTGAGAAGTTCTGCTCATGATCATGATGGCCTGCTTCGACTCTCTCTATTTGACACCTGATGCATTCGTGAGGAAAGGCTAAGAACATCTAACATGTGTGTGGTTTCTCTGTTGCTAATCATTATCCAACTGGGATGGTTCAAAGAACCACAAAGAAAGAAATCCAACCCACCCTAAAACCACACTTAGAGATGGCCAGTAGTTCACATTTTGGTTGAGTGCCCATCTCTTCTCAGTCCTTCTTATTCAAAGATTATATATTATTTTTAGTAAATTTATCCTGCTCAAACAGCTTGGTAATCTGTTTTCTTCCTTCACTTAATAGTAAATCACAAGTATCTAATCTGATATATACCAAAGGAGAGAATAAATGTAATATTTTGACAGCATTTAATCTTTTGAGATTCCTTTTTTTTTTTTTTTTGGTTTTTCGAGACAGGGTTTCTCTGTGCAGCTTTGCGCCTTTCCTGGAGCTCACTTGGTAGCCCAGGCTGGCCTCGAACTCACAGAGATCCGCCTGCCTCTGCCTCCCGAGTGCTGGGATTCTTTTGAGATTCCTAAACAGTACCTTGCACTGCTTATCTCAGGAGCCCAGGGAAGCCCTTTACCACTGTATGCCTGAGATTTACTGCCTAAAATGACTAAGTTGTGATGTTGCTGAATATGAGCAGTTGTAGGGCCTGACAGTACTAGCCTATAATCCCACTTACAGGAAGCTACAGCAGGAGGATTGCACATTTAAAGGTCTGTCTGTGTTGCAGAGGGAGTTTGGGTACAGTAAGAGAAATGGTAAACTCTTGTCTTAAAAATAAAAAGCGAAAAGTGATGGAAATGGAACTTAATAGCAAAGTGCTTACCTAGGATGTGGAGGGCCCTGGGTTGAGTCCCTAGGACTGGAATGTGTACACACACACACACACACACACACACACACACACACATATATGTGCCCTCCTCAGTGAGAAGTCCTGCTTATGATCATGATGGCCTGCTTTGTGTGTGTGTGTGTGTATATATATATATATATGCAGTGTATACACATTTTCTTTCACATATACATAAAATTATACATATTAGATACAGAGAATTATTACATATTATGCATAATATATTCAATTAATTAGGATATCATATTGTAATATATTAAATATATAATCATATAACATATACATTACATAATTAAATATATTATGTAAATTAAATATAGACATAATTGCACACATCTATTATATGAAATTAAGATACTTTTAAATAACATCTTATGGTTTACGTGACACTAGTACTTGCCAAGTGTGCTCAGGAGGCCAAAAGGGAATGGCATCTATCTCCTGCATGACACACATCCACCCTGGAAGAGAAGCAGTTCGCCTACCATTAGTTTATTTTGTTATTTATTTCTCTGTGTTAATCGTGTGTGTGTGTGTGTGTGTGTGTGTGTGTGATGTACAGGTGTGCTCACCTGTGTCTGCAAAGGATGTCAGATGTCCCTCTCTGTCACTCTGTCTTACTTCTTGACACAGAAGCTCTCACTGAACCTGTGGCTAAGCAGCCCCGCGATCCGCTGGGATTACAGGGGGCTTGACCACGCCTAGCTTTTCTATGTGGGTTCCTGGATCTAAACTCAAGTCTTCATTACTCACTGAGCCATTGTTCCAGGACCCTCCTGCCAATATTCTTAGGAAGATATTGAGGTTCAGGGACATTATGTGACCCCGCTGGGTTCGTTCACTTATTTGTTTAAATACTGTCTTTCAAAATAAAACAGCTTTAAAAAAATGATCCAATGCTCAAAGTTAAGTTTCCTCTGGCTGAAGGTTAGTAACCGTTTTTGTTTGTTTGTGATAGAACGGAGCCTGGGAGACATTTTCCTTTCCGTTCAGATTACTCCTTATACCATGCAGCGTCGCTGCCTTAGAGAATGTCTGGGAGTCTTGACTCTAGTTCAGTCTATAGAGTGGGAAGGGCATCTAGGTGATCATGCCAGTCTCTGTGCTGCCCAAATGCCACCCGTGCGAGTGCTGACGGTGCGTTCTGTGGCCTCCACAGATGGGCTGAGTGCCTGTCACGTCTGTGGACAGGGTTTAATTTGATTAACGCGGGCCACTAGTCAGGACACCCTCTCTTGCTCAGCCAGGCAAGAAGAGCTTCTGGGTATGGCTGGCTGGAGGGCCACTGAGAGGTTGTGATTCATTTCTGCCCCGGGCGCCCACCTGGCGAGGGGCCCTGATGCAAGTGCTAAGGGACCCGGGGAAAGCGAGAGGCTGCAGGCGCCCGCCTGAGAGCTGCGCCTCAGGAGTAATAATGAGAAGAGGGTGAGAGCAGCAGCTGCTGAGGTCGATATTTATATAAGGACTCTCTGGGTTTGAGGCAGGAAGTGAAACTGATGGTGTGCTGAAGCACTTTCCTTTCCCCACACCTCTGCCCCGAGGCAGCTCCTGAGGGTCCAGCCTCAGCAGCAGGCCCAGGCACAGACTCCCCAGGCTGCAGCACCTAGGCTAGGAAGTCAGAGCTGCCCAGGCTCCCCTCTGTCGGTGCTCCCCGTGCTGGTCCTTTCTTTGTCCCTCACCTGGTTTCTGCAGCAGTGCTCCACCCAGGTTTACAGGGAAGCAGCCAGGCGGGCGCGACCATACCTGTACCACACAGCCGCTCGCACTTCTCTGCAAACCAAGGGGCGCGCTGTTCTGCTGTGGCCACTTGCAGCTTCGTCGCTTGACGTTTCTCTGGTGTTCTCTTCTGTGTCCCCAGTAAGATTCCTGCCTCATTTCTGAATCAGAATCAGCATTATAACAAGACCATCCTCGTGGTCCTTCTACGTTGAAAAATCCTTCGTCCAAGATACTCATCCATAGGTAGAAATAAAGGCCTCAAAGATAGCAGACAAGAAGGCCACCATCCAAAATCAAGATAGATAATAGCAGTATGTCTATTGTCTGCTCTTTTCCTCCATATGAGGCCTTCATTTGGGTAGAGCCCAGTGCCTGCAGAATGATGTAAGGCAGTCTCTCTTTTCTTTTAACTTTTACACCAAATTTTCCTGGTGGGTATCCTTTAACAACCGTCAACTTGACAGCCTACAGTCACCTAGGATGGGAGTCTCAGGTGAGGGATGATCCTGATCAGATTGGTCTGAGAGCGTATCTATGAGGATGGGATGTGCCTTGACATCCGTTGTTAACCGACGTAAGAGGCAGCCTTCTGTGGGCGACAGCATTCCCTAGGCAAGAGGTCCTGGGCTGCATAAGAAAACTAGCTAAGTGTGACTTTGGGGCAAGCCAGACAGCAGCATTCCTCCACAATTCCTGCTTCAAGTTCCTACTTGAGTTCCTGCTCCGACTTCCATCGAGAACGGACGATGACCTAGAAGTGTCAGTCAACTAAACCCTTTCCTAAGTTGGTTTTGGTCAAAGTGTTTTACCACAGCGACACAGGCAGCCCACCATATGGGTGGAATTCCATGGGGAGTGGAGCATTTTTTTTTCTGCAGGGGTGACTGTTTATAATAAAGACTCTATATTCTGTACAATAGCCCCACTTTTCCCTCACTATTTACTCCAGAAACCTCAAGTAAATAGTGCCTAATCCGACTGTAGAAAGTAGAAAAGCACTTTCCAATTTATTTGACCAATAGAACATCAATAGGTGTAAGTTCTTTGCCTCCTTTGAGCTCTTCTACCTGGTTTAAGGTGCCATGAGGCCTACTGGATTTCACAGTATCCTATATGCTTAATAAAGGGCTCTTTCCTCAAAATTTTATTTGAAAGGAAGCTTCTGGGTGCTGGCAAGAAAAGAGAAGTATGTTATCAGGTGTTTTAGACAATTCTATCAGGGAACTTGCTGGGAAGATTATGAATGACAGCGTATTTTAGTATCACAAATTGACAAAATTGGGATGTGATAATAGAGATATTTTATTCCACCCCTTCCACTATCAAATGAAGATGCTGAGCCACAAAGGGAAATAAACACTTGCCTTGGGTTTATCTAAGACATTACTAGCAGATATAGGAGTTATCCATCTTGCTTGTCTCTCAATCCAAGGCTGTGTGACTTCTCTCTCGACTAAACACAGTGGGCAAGCCAAATGCATAGATCAGTAGGACTGGGTATTAGTCACTTGAGGATTCTGGAGTAAATAGTGAGGAAAGAGTAGGGTTACTGTACAGAATATAGAGTCTTTACTGTTAACAGTCACCCCTGCAGAAAAAAAAAATGTTTCACTACCCATGGAATTCCACCCATATGATGGGCTACCTGGAAATTATAAGCTAAAATACTACTTTAATGTCTGGACTCTATAATGAGGAGTGTTATCATGGAATGCCCTATAATGAGAAAAATGACTGGTGCACTTTAACAAGCCAATGTTCTTGGAGAAATCATAACTAAGCTCTTTGGAGGGGATGATTGACACAGAAGTTAATGTTAGGAAATGCAAGGTGTCTGCCATTGGCATTTTATAGCAAAGTAAAGAACTGGTTGGCACGGTGCAGTGCTCTTGAGTGGTGTCGTGGTGCTAAAAATGTGTTATACTCGGCCCGTGTGGAGGATAATATCAAAGACCTCTGAAAATCACAAATCTGGGATCAATAAGACCACAGCTGGAGTCTTACTTTACGTTTAAATAAATGAAACCGAACAAGTATAAAGACATAAAATACTCCCTTTTTCAAAAACTTATCATAGTGCACTTTCACATTTCCTCACTTCCCCACCAACAACACCCAAAGCACTCCAAGAGGTAAGCAGGGAGACAGCTTTCATCCACCCCTGTCTGACACGGGGAACTCACACTACAAGGTTGAACAACAGCCTTCCAAAGCTTAGGGCACTTGAATCTCAGCTGGCCTCCAACCTACTCTTTCTCTTGCACAGTGTGGACAGACACTTCCAGTAACTGCACATCTTTAAGGCTGTTATGCATATGGATGACTCTAGCATGGAGATTGGCCCCTGTGAGTGACCAGGACTACATTAACTGCTATGCACAGTTATCCTGTTGAATTATGACTAGGACTATCTGTAATGGTAGGATTATTTTTCTTTCTTCATATTAGGAAATGGAGAACAGTTCAGCAAATTGTTACCATAAGCTAGAAATTGAGAAGACTTGAATTTTAAGTCAACTGGGCTCCAACTCTCTGTCCCAGATCAAGTATTTCTATGATCTCAATGCTACAACTGAAAAGGGGGGGGGGCAAAAAGATGTTAATGGACCAAGGTTGTAGAGTAAATAAATCAGAGATGTAATTCACATTGGAACCACCTGTCTTTAAATCTCAGGGACAAAGAGGTCTCAGAAGAAACAGGAAAAAAAGGGGGTAACAACTGATTCCAGTTTGGGCAAACACAGAATGTTCTTAGGCAAAACACACTATATCTGTTATTTCTAACACTATGGATTCCAGTGGACCAAAACTCAAGATGTGTTCAATGGGCTTAAATGCATTTCATTTCCCTTCTATAAATGCACTGAACACAGCCTCCCTGTCAGGTACCACACTTGCATGGGTCATTCTTTTCCTATCTCCTAAGCTTTAAGGCCTTTACTTCTTGTGTGCATGCATGTCTGTACATATGTAGCTACTCCTGGCTGCGTGTGCGTGTATGTGAGTGTGTGTTCACATGTGTGTGTGCATGTGTATGTTCATATGGGTGCATGTCTGGGTGAAGGCATATGTGTATGTGTGTGCTCACCTGTGCAGGCCAGAGATCAACCCAAGTGGTTTTCTTCACTGTACAGTTCTCCTGTACTGTTATCCTATTGAATTACGGTTAGGACTACTCATACTGGTAGGATGACTTTGTTTTTTTCTTTCTTTGAATTAGGAGACTG
The DNA here is from genome assembly GCA_902168325.1 of Peromyscus nudipes. NCBI lineage: Eukaryota > Metazoa > Chordata > Mammalia > Rodentia > Cricetidae > Peromyscus > Peromyscus nudipes. Next base: position 50,970 of record CABHPH010150068.1, read on the forward strand.
AGAATAGTTCAGCAAATTGTTCCTCACCACAAGTAAGAAATCCCCAAGACTTGAATTTTAAGTCAACTGGGCACAAACTCTGTGTCCCAGGTCAAATACTTCTGTGATCTCAATGCCACAGTGTTGAGTGTTTCTTGTTGGGGTGTGTGTGTGTGTGTGTTTGTTTGGCTTGTTTTCAGTTGCTAAGACAGTTGTCTATGTGTTTACTTTCGGGCATTCTGTTCATGACTAGGGAGACGGCTCTGTGAGTGAAGTGTTTGGCATGCAAGTCAACGAAAGACTTGAGCGCAGATCTGAGCATCCACGTACTAGCCAGTTTTTGGGGGGTGTGCATTTTAACCCAGCCCTTTGAGGTGAAGGTGTCAACAAGTGGGTCCTGAGGGCTGCCTGGCTGGCTAGCCAAAACACCAAGATCCAGGTTCAATGAGAAACTTAGAAAACGTGTGAGTCACCCTTTGCACAGGACAGCAGTGTGTGGGCACAGGAAGGAAAAACATGGAGGTCCTACTCAAGGACCTTAAGGAAAGTTTAGAGGACCAGGGGCATAAAACAGAAGCAGAGGAGAATTGTTCAGGTCACACGTATGACAGAAGCCTGTTGGTATACAAGCAGAAATATTTCTCCAACCAAGAAAGAGCCAGCTGAGTGGGGATTTGACAATGCATGATAGTATGGGACTATGCACTTAATCAGCAAATCTCAGAACAGCAGCCTCCTTTCCCCCAAGTTTGCCAGTATTAATTTTAGAGTCAATAAGAGGAAGTCCTGCTTTGCATAGTAGATGGCGGGTTCGCTGAGAGATAGCAGCCAGGTAGCAATACACACACACAGGTGGCTTTGGGAGGTGATTATCTAAACACCCGGATCGAATTCATCCCATACAGGTTTGCTGAAGATGCACGAGACCATGAAGGTTACCAGACAATGCATCAAGCTCATAAGCCCCTGCTTGCTCACCCCTAACAGAAAACAAACACTCACTTCCACAGCGTAGCATTTAAACTTTGATAGCTCTACATGCCAAAAAGTCTTCCTTAGTTTTCAGCAAAACCTCCCTCTACAATTATCCTTATTATTTCCGTTTGGGGTCTATTTTTGAATTTTAAATTCCAATCCACAAATACGAGGCTCGTGTTTTATATCCTCTAGATTTTAAATTCTTTGCTCAGTCCAATTTATTAAAGGCAATGTTGTGAGCAGAATTCTAATATACTGAGTGATCGCATAAGGGAATCTTAAAAACTAGAGGAAGAGTATTATGTATCCTTTACAGCTTTGTGGGAGCTAAAGAGATAAGTGTTGATACTGAGCCTCAAGAAACCTGGGTGTGTGGTATGTTCTGTGAGTATCTGAAGTCCATGTCACAGAGTCTGCCATCAATTAGCAGATGGACCTCACATGCCTTATCCACAGTTCCTACAGCAAAATAGAAACTGAATAACCTTGTGTTTGTTTTTTCCTTCGGCTTGTATCTATTAATCTGTGGGGTTCTGAGACCCATGGCTACACTTCGAATAACCACCCACCACTGGGAAGGCACTGACCCAATTCCCCCAAGACACACCAGTACCAAGTGGACATCTTGTTGACTGTGATACATATTCACTCCCCTTTTCCTTCCAAGTCTCTAACAACAAGTCCACCCAAAGAGAGGCAGAGTTATTAGATCTTGGTTTGTTTCAGCTAAACGGCTTACCAGTCACCAGAGGAACATCAGGAAGAGAAGTCACGCAAGAGACAGAACATCTAGAAATTTTAGTGAAACTGGTCCATGTGACAGGAACCATTCTACAGACTGGTATAGGGTCAATGATCCTGATCTTGGTCAGAGATCTTGTAAACCATAGGATTTGCACATGACAAGGGTTTTTGTATGTGGAAACCCGCTTAAGAATACTGTAGTGGAGGGACTATGACCATTCTGTGGAAGATCCGTGGCAGCACACTTGAGCATCTTGAGAGTTGTGTTACAAGATGTTGTGTTGTATTGTCGGCATGATCGGAGCCTATGTGTGTGCTTTGTGTAGCGACTACACGTTGGCATTGTCCTAGACTCTTCAGAGTGTGTTCTCCTCCCTGGTCGTCCTTTTTTTTTCTTTTCTTTCTTTCTTTCTTTCTTT
>CABHPH010150069.1:0-14464 GCA_902168325.1 Peromyscus nudipes
CACAACCAACACTTGCTTACTTCTTCCAACAACCAGGTCTCCTGGTAGAAGGTAGAGCAGGAGAGTCAACATGTAGCGCGCGCGCACACACACACACACACACACACACACACACACACACAGAGGGAGGGAGGGAGGGAAGAAGGGGAAATCTCTCTTTGTTATAAAGAACTCTGTTCAGAATTGAAAAGAGAAGATAAGCATTTGACCTACGGAAAATTACTTTTTTTGAGAAGTTAAGAATTGCTTTTGAAAATCACACTTATTTGTTTATTCATTTGTTTGTGTATGTGTGTGTGCATGCATGAGCACTCACGCTTGGGATCACAGACCAACTTCCAGTGGATTCTCTTCTCCACCACGTGGGTCTCTGAGCTTGAACTCAGGTCATCATTGCCTCGACCTGCTGAAGCGTCTCATCAGCTCTAGAGTTTCTTATACGCTGGCCGATTTTGAAAATAGTTTAGCTGGGTGTGGTGGTGCATGCCTGTCACACAGGCATCCAGTAAACAAACACAGGAAGGTCAAAACTTCAAGACCAGCCTGAAGGATACGGCAAGTTCTAAGTCAGCCTGAGCTACCTAGGGAGATCCTGTCTAACACCAAACAACAACAAAAACAAACAATAAGGCCCCAGAAAGGAAAAAAACCAAGGGCCAAGAATGTGGGTCAGTGGTAGAGCCTAGCTTGCTCAGCATGCTGATTTAATCACCGGTACATCTACTCCCTGCACAGGGAGGCAAATAAAAGCCCCAGACTGAACTGCCTATAGGGGTGGGGTGGGCTGTCTCTGCTTGGACAAGGAGAGGTAAGCTGTTTTTCCTTTCTTTCGAGTCAGGGTCTCTGTGTGGCTGGACCTCAATAAGTAGCCCAGGTTGGCCTCAAAGTTGCGGTCCCTTTCCCTCTGCCACTAAGTGCCAGGGTTCTGGGTGTGTGCCACCAGGCCAGGCCAGAGGGGAGCTGATGTGGTAACCTGCTCCCCTTTCATAGACCCACTTCCTACTAACAACTCACCTCACCTCTTTATCTATTCTAGAAACATGTCTGTGGTGTTGCAGGGGTTCTGGAGACTTCTCTTAATTGGCTGGCTTTCGGGGCTGTGGTGGTGGCGGCATGTGGGTGGAAGTGTGGCTTCAAGGCCATGTGTTATCTTGGGATTGTTGTTGCTCTTACAAGCTGACTCTCCAACTCAGCTCTCCGAGGAATTTTTCGGCAAAGCTATAAGAACCTGGAGTGTACTTGGCAAAGATGGAAGCAGTACAACCTAGCATAAGATACGAAGTATGACAGCAGTGTGGCTTCCCAGTGGCCTGTCAGGCTCTGGCCTCATCTTACCTGCTGACTCCCTTGCTCAAGTACGAAGTTCAAGTCCTCTAGTGCACCAACATCTAAATGAACAACACCATAGCTTGCACACAATCTCAGACTGAATGTATGTAGTTGACCACATGGACGGAGTTCCTTTATTGCGAATCACTTTCCCATATACTATAAAGAAGGGAACTATGGCCAGTGTATGAGTAAAAGCACGCTATCCATTTATCAATTATGTCACAACAGAAGCCCCAGAAAACCAGCTCTGGAGGAGGAACGCCAAGAGTCTAGCTGCTTGGGTTTGCTTTGCTGGGAGCTCATTTTCTATCTCAGCATGGGGAACAGTGTCATTATTCATCTCTTCATTCAGTCATTTTTCCTTCCTCTCAATGAGTTGTTAAATTCCTTCCTGAGAGGAGATTTTGTTGGGGAAAGATGGCTGTGTGAGGGATGTAAAGAGGACAGGGCCATGCAAAGGCCCTGAGGTCCTGTCCTCTGCCTTTCCCAAAGCTTTCTGTCAATCAGCTTATTTCTATTTCAGTAGCTTTGTCTGATCCAGAATCTAGCAGTTACTGCCTGGCATCCATCAAGCATTCTTCCCCCTTGTGGCATGCTTCCGATACAATCTCCACTCTCTCAAAACGGTCCATGCTCTTGGCTCTTGGAAACTGTCCATCCATCTCCAAGGAGAGCCAGCTTAGAGCAAGTCCTCCATCTTCTCCTCTTTCTCCTGTCGTGAGCAGGTGAGGGGGGCAGTTAACAGTGCATGGTTGCTGCAGCTCACAGGACTGCGCCTGCATCCAGGCAGGAAGGGCCGAGTCACCCATGAGATGAGCACATATTTCAGAAGAAGATTTGACTGACAAATGCAGATGTGCAGGTTGCACACTACCCAAGAGTGCCCGTCAACACCATGCTTCCTGGAAATCGAGACCGAGCTTTATTGGCAAAGCCATGTGCCCCGTGTTTTCTGATTCATACAACGGAAGCTATGTCAATGTGCTGGACTGTTGCTAAAGAAAGTGCTTCTTTCAAATCCATAAAACCCAGTTTTGTGCAAGGGTGGGCCTGCCAGGGCCAGGACTTTGGGACCTTGGAGATGACAGTCTCACAGCCATTTTACCACCCTCTCCATATTCAGGGACAACAGCCCAAAGAAAGTTAAGACAGACAGACGTCTTCCCTGCCTCCCCCTCCCTTCCCTTCCATTTGCTCCTCCCTTCTATTCTCCCTCCCTCCCTTCCTCCCTCCCTCCCTTCCTCCTTCCCTCCCTTCCTCCTTTCCTTCCTTCCTTTTGCTTGTTTATTTTGTTTCATTTTAGTTCTTTAATAATACTGGGAAATTACTATATATGCAACATGAAGAGAACACAGAAAAAAATTTATATATTTGTACTCATAAAGCAAGCCTCAGATGCATTCCTTAAATCCTACCCACAAGCATCCATGAACACCTCTGGTGGGTGCCCGGAGTCCATGGAGTCCAACTCTCACCCTCTGGGCCTTGAGTTTAGGTCCACACTTCTACTGGCCGCTTTATTTTCTGTCCCAGCATTGACCGTGACCTCTACACCCAGTTTCCACAAAATCAAACCAACCTTCCAAGTTTTCCTCCCCTTCTTTCTCCTGCTTTGGGGCTGCACTGTTTTTCATCTGGCTTGTGACTAATTCCCCTGTCATCCTCTTAATGCCTTGTGGCCCATCCAGCAGCTTGCTAGAATTGTCTCGGTGTAGAAAGAGAGATTTGTTGTTTGTGTGCAACTCATCTTCACTGGCTCAAGGTCCAGCAAGGCCAAAAGCCCAGATGAGAGTAAGTGACAAGTCCTTAACACCTGAGCTCCTGTCCCTCCTGTAGAGAAGGGACTTACTATGCTGCCATGCAGCTGTTGGAGTCCTCACAGCCAGCCCTGTCTGTGAGCTCCGCCTCTTTATCTGCTGCCCCTTCTGTCCTGTTGTCCAGAAAAACAGCTGGCCTCTTGGGGGAGCGCAGGGTGTGTATATGCATCATTGATGCACTTTTTACTCTATAATTGTCTGACATCTAGCAAGCCCCGAGTTAGTTGGGTATGGTGGCGAACTCCTGTAATCCTAGTGTGGTGGTTTGAATGAGAATGACCCCCACAGACTCATATTTGAATGCTTGGTCCGAAGTTGGTGGAACTGTTTGGGAAGAATTAAGAGGTGTGGCCTTGTTGCAGGAGGTGTGTCTTTGGAAGTGGGCTTTGAGGTTTAAAAACCCCCTAGTTTGCTCCCCATCCCACCCCCCACCCCCACCTCTGCCTCGTGCTTATGGATCAAGATGTAAGTTCTCAGCTACTTCTCCAGAGCCCAGCCTGCTTGCTGCCATGATCCTGCTATGTTGGTCATGAACTCACCCTCTGAAACTGTAAACAATCCCCCCCTTAAATGTTCTCTTTTATAAATTGCCTTGGGCTTGGCACTGCATCTCTTCACACTAATAGAAAGTTACTAAGACACCAGCACGCCGGATGCTGAAGCAGGATTGGACCACTGCCCTGTCATCAAGACCAAACTGGCTACACAGCCAGATCCTGTCTCAGAACCACAGAAACAACCCCCCGTAACTTAGTAGGTTTCTAGAACAAAGACTAGAAAGCGCCCTCCCCATGGGCTGATTGGTGTGAAAAGAAGAGGGGTTGAGTCATGGAGTTACATTTGCAAAAATGTTCAGTTTCTTCCTGTCCTCCAGGCCACCAGATACTAAGGCAGGAAAATCAGGGGATAGCTACACTGAACTCTAGTGACAGAATTAAGGGTGAATTGAAGTGGAATTTGGGGGAAACCGGGAAAGAGAGATGTTAAAGGAAGCTGGGAAAGGGAAAATTCCCCTTGAAAAGATTCCACATGCCCGTTGGGGTGGCCTCCATTACCACTTCCTTCCTTTGGAATTGCCAAAGGCAGAAAGGTGCTATAGCCCTGCTGGCCCCCAGTGAGGAAAGGCTTCCACAGCCCCCAGTCAACCCTGCTAGGGGCAGGTCAAGAAGAGCAAAGATCCTGGGAGCCCTTCCATCCCTGCCAGGGAGAATAGTCATGGAGGGTGGGTCCAGCAGGACAGGACTCCTTGTGAGCTCATGACCTGCACTTTCTCACATCTCCAGCGCGCTCACTCTCTCCCCACACAGCTTTTTGTTTCCTCCCCGGGTCTCTGTACTTCTTCCTCTGAGGCTTGACGGTGGTCACCATCCTCCCAACACGTACTTTCTTACTGAGCCACTTTCTCTCTGCTCCCTCCCTGCAGCTCCAGATGAACACAGCAGGCACTGGTCTCCCAGCTCAACCTCCTTTTCTGTTTTCATCTTGGAGCTGAAGGGATCTTGGGGCTAGGTGGCACTCCAGAAAGTCAGTCCTTTTCAAAAAGCAGCATCGGCAGGCAGGATGGATGCTGGTAACTTCAGAGCCAGTGGCTTGTGGGGGCCTGAGTGGGTAGTGGTGGGAATCAGGGTTGTTGTGACTGAAGGGAAATGAGTCAGGGAAGGAAAGTCCTGCTTTGATGCTGTGGACGGAGGAGTGAGAGGGCTGGCCAGACCACAAGAGAACCGGGCCAACTAACCTACTTTCAGCCACCAAAAGCAGAAAGCAAGGGGGAAGGCGAGTGGAGACTGGATGGGGGTGGGGGTGGGGGTCAAGAGAGATCCAGTTCAGTGAGCAAACAGCAGATGCCACCCCTGTTTCTGCAGATCTGCTCTTCACCAGATCTATGTGTCTACATAACAAGAGACAGGTGTGCCAAAGGGAACTGGGGCCAACATGGAGGGAGCCTTCCCTTTGATGGGAGAAGAAGGCCATGCCTCAGAAGCAGGATTGTCCATTACAATTACCAAAGCTGGGGCATCTGAGGCAGGTCACCTGGCATGATGACATGCCAGTCATAGAATCTCAACAACTCCTTCTGAGGTAGTTAGTGTGGTAGAATATTATTTTAAGGAGTGTTACTTTTGTTTATGCTGTGGAGCATTTGCTTAATGATGCAAAGATGTGCTGCATTGTTTTTCGTTGCGTTTGTTTAACTCCGTGAAGCTGTGTTACTGTGCCTGTCTAAAACACCTGATGGTCTAATAAAGAGCTGAACGGCCAATAGCGAGGCAGGAGAAAGGATAAGTGGGGCTGGCAGGCAGAGAGAATGAATAGGAGGAGAAATCTGGAGAAAAAGAAGAAGGAGAGAGAGAAGGAGGAGGATGCCAGGGGCCAGCCATCCAGCTACACAACCAGCAACTGAGTAAGAGAGATATACAGAAATAGAAAAAGGTAAAAACCCAGAGGCAAAAGGTAGAAGGGATAATTTAAAGTTAAGAAAAGATGGCTAGACACTAGGCCAAGCTAAGGCCAGGTGTTTATAATTAAGAATAAGCCTCTGTGTGTAATTTATTTGGGAGCTGGTTGGTGGGCCCCCCAAAAGAGTAAAGAGTAAAAAACAACAATTAGAGAAGACAATACTGTGACTCCTAGCTCATCCCAGGACAGGGGTTCCTTCTCAGGAGGTCAGGCCCAGGTGATGTGGCCCCTGAGTGGCCAAGAAGTGCCAGAGATGGTCTTACTTACTTTTCAGGCCACAGGAATGTTTGGGAAAAACCACTTTCAGCAACCATTATCTATCAGCAGATAACTGCGTAAGCAAAACATGGTCTAAACAATAGACTGTCATTCAGCTTCAAAACGGGCAAGAATTCTACAGTGTGGATGACCTTTCAGGACATCGTGCTAAGTGACAGACACTGTAGGAGTCCATGTCTATGATGTATGCAATGTAGTCAGAATCACAGGCGCAGAAGGTAGAACGGTGGTGGCCAGGGGTTGGGAGAGCAAAGAGCCATTTATTAATGGCTAAAGGATTTCAGTTCACCAGGATAAAGTTCTGAAAATGGGTGGTAAGATGAGTGCATGGCTGTGTGTATGTGTTTAATGCCACTGAGCTGAATATTTAATAATTAAGGTGGTAATTTCATGCTACCTGTATACTCTCTCTCCATACACACACACCCCTATATCCATGTAGCTATTGTGTGTGTGTATAGATAGATAGATAGATAGATAGATAGATAGATAGATAGATAGATAGATAGATAGATAGATAGACATGTGTAAAATCTTCCAGACAGTGTCTGTAAGAGTCAATGCTGAAAAGCTCCCCTGAAATAAAGTCACAGGGTCCTGAATTTCCTATGGTCCTTTGCCCTCCCTCATTACATGCGTAATTGCTTTTGTTTTTTTTCTTCTAAAACTTAAGGGACACAGAAGAAATGGGAAGCCAAATGAAGACCAAGCTGTTGTGTGTAGTGCTACTTTGCGGAGTGGTTTTCACATTGCCTGGCCAGGTGGGTTCACCTCCATGCCTCACCCCGTCGGGCCACCAAGCTTACAGATGTTCATGGTGTGACCCAGTGTTCATGCTTCTCCCAAGTATGTCGGGCTGGGAGAAGTTCCCAGGAGTGGTCACAGACACACCGCACACACTCCCCTCTGGGTAGGATACTTACGATCCAAGACCTGGCATCAGAGTCTGAGCCCGTCTGTGACTGAAAAGCTCTTAACGCTGCTTCTGTGCCTTTGCCTGTCTTCTTTAGAGCCATTTTGTTAAAGAATGTGTGTGCCAGTGAGTAGAGTGGTGCACGTTTGCAATCCCACCAGTGAGGAGGCCGAGGCGGGAAGATCACAAGTTTGACGTTAACGTAGGCTTCAAAGAACCAAGGTCTAGGGTGAAGCTCGGTGGGAAAGAGCTTGCCTAGGGCCGGGATATGGTCCCCAGTCGGGGTGGGGGATGGGGGGTGTATTTGAATGCACCCATAGGGTACTAAGAAAAGACAGGCATCGTCAACCACCGAGTAGGTACGCTGACAGAAGCTGCACCCGCTTTCCAAAACCTCACCTCCACACAGGGCACTGTGTAAGGCCAAATGAGCAACAGCTGTGGGCACAAGATTTTTTGAGAAGGGGGCATCCCAATAGCTACATAGAGGACGCAAGTGGATTCCCATTCTGGAATCCACTATCCATGCACCACTACTTAAATATAAAATGACCTCAGTAGAATTGGAGTTTCAATTCATCGGTCACATTGGCTACATTTTAAGCAGTCTATGGCCACATGGGATTAGTGACTGCAGCATTGGACAACACAAATCGGAAGCAATTCTGTTGTGCCCCAAGTTCTTCTGGGTGGCATTAGGTGTGTAGAAAGAGCAGAGACTTTGACAAAAAGGTAAGAAAAGGGTGCTCTGTCTGGACCACTTACCTGAAGGGAAGCTCGTGAGCAGATGGCTCCTGATTGGTCTTCCCCAGCCTACACTGACCCTTCCTCCATCCTGGTCTCTTTGCAGGGAATGCACAACAGGTTCAGAAGAGGAGCCCGGTCCTACAAAGGTAAGGGGTGGATGAGGAGGCAGGCCCAGGCCTCATAATGCCTTTGACACTCATGGGATCACTATTCCACCCAGTACCGGCTTGTGGGATGGTTATGAGATCTTCCCAGGTGATTCTGTGGAAATGCCTGTTTACTCACCGTTTGTCAGTCAGCTGGGGCCAACCAGCCCAGTTTCCAGGGGAACCTAATCAGGCTGTCCTGGGATAATAAAGCTGGTGACATATAGCTGTGTGGGGGTGGTACCTACGTGCCTATAATCCCAGTACTTGGGAAGCTGAGGCCAGTCTGGGCTGCACAGCAAGGCCCCGTCTCAATACGGCTAAAGGACATAGATGACTCACAGAGGCTGCCAAAGGCCCCCCAGCAGAACCTGGGGATGCGTTGCTGCCCAGTCCTCTAGGTGTTCCCGGCCTGTGTCCACTTAACCTCTGCTACCATCCCCATGTTTCTATCGCCTCCTGTTGGTAAAATCAGAATAACTGACCTGGGCTACCTCACAGAAATCTTCCAAGTTCCTGTCTTGAGTTGATTCTAGAAAGCAAAGGTTTCCATCAGGATTCAAGAAGAGTAAAAATGCCCCCAACGGACTTCCTTAACTGGAAATCAACCAGCTCTAAGTCCAGCCTCAGGTCCCTACCATTCCCCCTCTCTATCTCTCTCTATCTCTCTTTCCTTCTACCCACTCATCCCTCCCCCAGCTCTCCATTTCTCTCTCTTTGTCTTTCTCTATCTCCTCCCTCCCCTCCTCCTCACTCTTTCTTTTGTGAGGTGGGGGGTGCCAGGCCTTTCTCTCTGTCTCATTTTATTTTCTTTCTTTTTAATTTTTTAGTTTTGTAATTTTTTTGTTTGTTTTTGGAGATGGAGTCTCATTATATAGCCCAGTCTGGACTGGGACTGACCATGTAACTGGTGCAGGCCTCAAACTCAGCAATTCTCCGGTCTCCACCTCCTAAGTGCTGAGATTACAGCCGTGTACCACCAAGGCTAGCTTTGGAACACTTCTCTAAACTCCAAAGAACAAAGAAAGGGGTTCAGTGTCCCAAGAGTGTCCCTTGTGGTGCTTTCAAAGCTCCTGTTTTTGGTAGAGAAGGAACTAGAGTTATGCAGAATGGAGCAGCTCTGCTCCAGATGTGGCCTGAGAGGGGAGCCTGGCTGTCCCTCATGTAGGCTCAGCCTCCTCCTTGTGGATAACAGCTCTCCCTGGGGTGGGGTTTATCTGCAAGGCTCTGCTGTTACTAGAAGTCAAGGTGATTGCAGGCTTAGGAAGATGATTGGAGACCTTTAGACAGCTTTTGGAATCTGGAGCCTCGGGGACTCTAATCTTTGTCCCTTCACTTTGAAGAGGAATAGAATCACTGGTGTTTTGGGTGGACACTACATGGATAATATACCTCAGCGGAGTCAGTATCTGACTCAAAGTAGACAGACGAAACACAGGCAGATGTGCCCGCTTTCAGTTACCCTGTGGTCCAAGTCAACACTTCTTTAGAAAAGCGGTTGCTAAATGCCTGCTATAGTTTCACTAATGAAAAACACTATTAAAGTAGCACATTTTCTGACAGACGTAAGTGCCAGTTTCCCTTACTTTAGCCCAAAGTGTTTTTTCTGAATGGTAATACTCTAAGGATTGGAAACCCTGGTAGTCAGTTACACAGAGAGGTATTGTTTTCGCTGATTTTGTTTTTGTTTTGTTTTTGCAAGACAGGGTTTCTCTGTGTAGCCCTGGCTGTTCTGCAACTCGCTCTGTAGACCAGGTTGGCCTTGAATCCAAAGATCTGCCTGCCTCTGCCTCCTGAGTGCTGGGATTAAAGGCGTGCGCCACCACCATCCTCCAAATTACCAACTAAAGTGGGAAAATAGACTATTACTTAATATAAATTTATTTTAATGGTCAAATTATCTCGAACTAAAGGTTCATCCAAGGAAGATAATAATAAAAGAGTTCTATTTGCTATCATTATCATATTTCTAAGAAATACACAATAGATTACAGTCACCCGTATCTACTGGGGATTGGTTCTAGGGCCTCCCTGGGGTACCAAAATCCACAGATGCTTAAATCTTTTTTTGTAAAATGACATGGTATTTGTGAAAAACCCATCTTCCCATACACTTTAAGTCACTTGCAGATTATCCACGATATCTAATATACTCTAAATGCTGTGGTCCCAGATATAAAAATAACGGGGCACTATGATGTATTTTGTAAGGAATAATGACAAGAAAACCACACATGCTCAGGACAGACTCTAGGCCTCACCACAGAACACAGAGGGTTCACTGTGTGTTGAAAGCAGAGTCAGGAGTGGTAGGGCTTTCCTCTCTTCCTGCGTCTGTCCTGACAAGACCACCCTGTTTTGTGCTGCAGCGACCTGCAGAGACGAGCAAACACAGACAACTTACCAACAGCATCAGTCGTGGTTGCGCCCCATGGTCAGAAGCAGCAGGGTGGAATACTGCCGGTGTATCGGTGGCTCAGCTCAGTGCCACTCCGTGCCTGTCAGAAGTACGTACCAGCTTCTCAGGGAGGCCCTGCACCGGAGCTCAGGCTCAGGGCCCCGACCCCTTCCTTAATGCTTCCTAGCATAGTCAGATCTTCAGCATGTTTTGGGTGTGATCTGCCCAGGCAAAGGAGAAGGCACTCCAGGAAACTGAGGTGGGAGGGGACGGGAGGGAGACGGGGGGTAGGGTGGGGGGGGGCGGTGGGGAGCCTTCACTTGCCCAGCCTCAGTGTCCACCTATGTGGAGTGGGAAACAATACGCATACTGTGTAGTTGACAGTGGGGTTAGTCGCGCTGTGCACTGTGGAATGGCAGCTGACATACAGAACACTTTTGCGATTTTAATTCCTATGTTCTTGGAGCTGCTTTGAAAGTAGTTCGGGGTTTCCTTGTTTACACTCGACAGGTTGCAGTGAGCCAAGATGCTTCAATGGGGGTACGTGTCAGCAGGCCCTGTATTTCTCCGACTTTGTCTGCCAGTGCCCTGATGGATTTATTGGGAAACGCTGTGACATAGGTGAGCGCTTTGGTTGGGTGGGTGTGAGTGACATTCTCCTCTCCAACAGACCAGGGAAGGAAAGGAAATGTGTTCTGGAGGGCAAGGGACAGGGGAGGAGAGATGAGGTCATTTCGGGAAGGACAGTATTGGGCCAAGTGGTCAGAGCCTGAAGTGTCAATCAGGGTCTCGCTTGGCCACAGTGTGACCCTGTCCACCCAGCTCACGATGAGCTCCAGGGGCTTCAGCAGCCAGCCTGTTCCACTGTGCTGTGGCAAGGCAGAGGTTCCTTTGAGAGCCCTTTGGTGTCCTTTTGTCAATCAGATACCAGAGCCACATGCTTCCAGGACCAGGGCATCACCTACAGGGGCACGTGGAGCACAGCAGAAAATGGGGCCGAATGCATCAACTGGAATAGCAGTGTTCTCTCCCTGAAGCCCTACAATGCAAGGAGGCCGAATGCCATCAAGCTGGGTCTTGGGAATCACAATTACTGCAGGTGAGAGGTGTCTTCCACAGTGTGAGTGAGTGTGTGTGTGTGTGTGTGTGTGTGTGTGTGTGTCTGGTATGAAATATTACATTCAGAGGAAGACCTGGCCAATCAATCATGTATTCTAGAAAAGCAGAGCTGATGACCCTTAGACAGGTAGATATAGATAGCTATATAGATATGTAAATACATACATTACATAGATACATATGTAGATGGGTAGAGAGATGATAGATACATATATGCATACATAGATACATAGATGATGGCGATAGATACATCAATGCATTCATCTATCAGTGACTGGTAGATTGGCACATGGATGGTAGGTAGATAGAAGAGGTTGATTTGAAGGCATCAATTCCCATCTCTGGGTAGGCATCTGAATCTGGAATTGTAGGGCTGGGAACAGGCAGGAATTGCCATTGCTTTCTTGGTGCTTTTCGGCCTTAAACTGACAAGACAAGGTGCACCCTCCTTGTCTGGGATAACTTAAACTCAACTGATTGTGGATGTTAGCCACAGCTACAAAACATCTTTAGAGCAGTACCTGGATCATTGTTTAATTACGTACCTGAGACTGTAGGTCAGCCATGTTGACACACGGGCAGTTATTGCACACACTTGTCAACTTGGCACCCTTACACATTTCCTTATAACGTGCTTAATCCCCCAATAAAGGGCGCAATGAAGTCACACTTGTGCCTAACATAGTAAAACTTGACAGCATTTGGCCCTTAATGCACTAACCTTGCTCCCAAAAGCATGCCTAGTCCTTGGGCCAGGAGGAGAAGCTTTCTGTTCAACCCTCACTGGTCCTCCCTGGCTGATTTTTCAGAAACCCCGACCGAGACTCGAAGCCCTGGTGCTACGTCTTCAAGGCAGGGAGTTATACCTCAGAGTTCTGCAGCATACCAGCTTGCCCTAAGGGTAAGTGACAGCTACCCTGCACCTTCCCCTGAAGTATCTCCAAGGGAGAAGCATCTGGGATTGTAAATCTAACTGTCCTTTCATGCCTAAGGAAGAAGGGAGCAGGCTAGGAGCTAGCCATTGTGGCTGCAAGTGAAGCGGCCAAAAGGCTATCTCCTCAACCCCCTTCCGCTGGCGTTTGTTTAGCCTTGGGCCGCTTCCCTACCTCTCATCCTCATCTAATAAAGCATAGGATGAAGCTGAACCCATGGTTTCTAGTCCTTTTGGGTTTTTTTTTAATTATTTCTTTTAGTTTTTGAGACTATAATTATATCATTTTCCTTTTCCCTTTCCTGTCTCCAAACCTTCCCACATACACTTTGCTGCTCTTTTTAAAATTCATGGCCTCTTTTTTTCATTAATTGTTGTTACATACATGCATGCATATATATATTTTTTCCTTACCTTTAGTTACTTGTATGTATGTTTTCAGGGCTATTTGGTACCAATAACCACTTGCTGTGCTCTCCCCTGGGGAAGACCATATTTCCTGTTCTCAGCATTCCTTATTTGCCTGTAGTTCTCTGTGCCGGGCTGAGGCCTCGTGGACTTTCTCCCATCTGCTTGGCAGGTCTATTGTTGTTCTTGTTTAGGCAGTCATGTTGGTGAGACTTTATGGGTGTGACTTCTGATATTCCTAGGAGACTCATAGCAAACTCCTTGGCCCTCTGGCTCTTACGCTGTCTTTCCGCCCCCTCTTCCCAAATGATTCCTGAGCCTTGGGTGCAGTATTTGTATCCATTGGGACTGGCCTCCACAACTCTTCATTTTGATTGGTTGCCATTTTCTTTCTATAATGATCTGTCCATCTGTTCCGAAGAGAAGTTTCCTTGATGAGGGGTCAGGACTACACTTACCTCTGGGGATGAGGACACATATTTAGAATGTAATTAGGGATTGTGCTGGTTTAGTAAAATGCCTGCTATAGGTTCTCCTCCAATACTATGACTTTAATAGCCCTGGGTAGCTGGCTAGGTTTCCAGTACCAGGCATGATTTCTCTTCCTGATCCCTTCCTCCTCTGGTCAACATTAGGGTTCAAGGATCAGGATAACTTTACAGGTACCTTTCCATCATAGTGAAGTAGAGAGGCACACTTGGTCAGTTTCACACAGAGGGGAACAAGGACAGGGTGGGGCAAATAGACGGAAGTGGGTAAGGCTGGCAGAGCGAAGCTGAGAAGGCAGGGCTGCCAGCATGACCCCACTGCCGCGCCCTGGTCCCCTCATCATGGACTGTCACGGTAACCCCTCTAACGCCTTCACAGCATCTCCCGGCACCGTCACCACGGGTGGGACTCACCCCTTCCTGCTGAACTTCTGCAGCTTGCTACATCAACATTCAACCACTTCGGCTTTAACTTGAGATATATTTTGTTCCAGGACAAAGTGAGGAATGTTACGTTGGAAATGGGTTAACCTATCGTGGCACCCACAGCCTCACCACATCTAGGGTCTCCTGCCTCCCGTGGAATTCCATGATCCTGATAGGCAAAAGTTACACGGCATGGAGGGCCAACTCACAGGCACTCGGCCTGGGCAGACATAATTATTGCCGGTATGTAGCCGTGATCTAAGGGAGTCAGCTCCCAGCAGAGAGACTGGGTTATCGGGTAGGAGAAGATTCAGTGTTAAGCATGAAAGAAAATGGACATTATCTAGACAAACCTGTCAGTTTTCTACAATTAGACTTGTTTTTTTATATACGTAAATCTTTTTAATTTTGAAAGATTTATTTATTTCATGTATATAGTGTTCTATCTGTATGTATACTTGCATGCCAGAAGAGAGCATCAGATCCCATTAGAGATAACTATGAGCCACCATGTGGTTGCTGGGAATTGAACTCAGGACCTCTGGAAGCTCTCCAGCCCTAGACTTATTTTTGAGAAACAAGATATGTCAGTTTTGTTATTTTGGGCAGGAGTAGAGTCAGGTATATGTGTACTTGTCAGTGTGGGTGTATGCAATGCATGAAGGTACATGTATACATACATAGGTGTGTGTGTGTGTGTGTGTGTGTGTGTGTGTGTGTACTGAGATTGACATCAGGTATCTTTATTCTTATCGATTTCTACCTTTATTTTTTGAGACAGAGTCTTTTACTGAACCTGAAACTAATCTACTAAACTAGGCTGGCCACTGAACTTCAGAGACCTGCTCTCTGCCCCGAGACCCCTGCCTTCTGCCCCCACTGGAATTACAGGAGCAGGTTGCCATGCCTGACTTTTTTTTTTTTTTTTCCAGACAAGGTCTCACTATGTAGACAAGGCTTGCCTGGAACTCACTATGTAGACAAGGCTTGCCTGGAACTCACT
>CABHPH010150069.1:18155-29139 GCA_902168325.1 Peromyscus nudipes
CTGACATTGACATCCAGATAGTAACCAGCACAGAGCATCACTGACATGAAGACCCAGATAGTAACCAGCACAGAGCATCGCTGACATTAACATCCAGATAGTAACCAGCACAGAGCACCCGCTCACATTAAGACCTGGATAGTAACCACCTGATTAGGAAAAGTGAACCATAGTTCACTGAGGCCATACAACTAATTAGTAGCAGAGTCCCAATCACATTTTATTTATTTATTTATTTATTTATTTATTTATTTATTTATTTATTTATTTATTTAAGAGATCATTATGTATGTAGTCCTGGCTGGCCTGGAACTCCAAGTAGAAGAGGCTGGCCTCGAACTCACAGAGAGCTACCTGTCTCTCCCTCCGGAGTGTTGGGATTAAAGGTGTGCACCACCATGTCACCCACTCAAATCAGATTTTATAAAGCTTGAGCAGTTTTTGTTTTTGTTTTCTGGGTGCTAAGAATGGAGCTCTTGGCTTTTTCAGAGGTCAGGTGACTGCTTTACTGCTGAGCCACACCCAAGCTCTTAACAGCTAAGTCTGTGTTTTTTGGTTTTTAGTGGATATTTATTTATTGGTTTTTTTGAGACAGGATCTCATTCACTGTGTGGTCCTGGGTGGCATGGAACCCTATATGTAGACCAGGCTGGCCTTAAACTCAAGAAATTCCCCTCCCTCTGCCTTTTGAATGCTGTGATTAAAGGCATGTGCCACCATGTCAGGCTCTTAATGCTATTTTATCAGAATTAAGATACAGTTTAATCTGTAGCCTCAAGTCTCCCTCCCTGAACCAAGTTCTCTGAGGGCTACAGTCTTCGTACTACAAAGAGCTATCCAAATACTCTGCCATATGTACAAACAATTAATCTATGCTCTTCCACAGGGTGACTCCGGAGGACCGCTGGTGTGTATGATCAATAAACACATGACCTTGGTTGGTATCATCAGCTGGGGCATTGGCTGTGGGCAGAAGGATGTCCCTGGGATATATACAAAGGTTACTAATTACCTGGACTGGATTCAAGACAACATGAAGCAATGACCAAGAAAACCCAGCTCCTTGGATCCGGAGGAGGGCCTGCCTTCCTCTTCTACAGAAGACACACCTAAAAGGCCAAACGTTCTTTACTTTGTCATCTTCCTAGACTGCCACTTGGCAGAGGGACAGAGGGTCTGTAGGAGAGGACATAGTGTTTATCTATGACAGGTACTTCACAGTTCCTAAGTTTTCAGCGACGAAGGTCTGACTTTAGGATAAAGTCTGTCTGATGAGAAGATGGGGAAATGCTAACCCTCCCATAACTCTAGGATTTAAAAGAGAAAGGTAGACCAAAGTCCACTCTCCTGGTCCGCCATTTTGTACACTGGACTACCAGACACAAGATCATGTCTCAACAGTAAAACACAACTTGATCTTTCAGGAGAGAAGTTTGCATTAGGGACAAGGATACATATTTATAGTTACAGCAGGGCCCAGCAGAAGAGACAGGAGTGTTGGCTGGCCAGATCACAGCCCCATAAAACCCTTGAAATCAAATATTCTCCACGTCCTGCCCACTCCTCAGCTCTTGGGAGGTATTCCTTTGTATACAGTGTAAATCTTTTTATCTTTATAAACATTATAGATGGTTGGGAGAACTATGTGATTTTAATAATTAAGTAGTATTAGCATATTTATATATTAATCTATTTTAGTTTTTACTTTGTTACCATAACTTTGTATTATATTGTACTTAAATAATAAACGCAGAGGTATTTTTCACACTTTTCAAATGGTATGTATCCATGGTTTGTTTGTGTTCCCCGTTCTTTTTTTTTTTTTGGAGTCAGTTGAAAGACTTCCTATCAAACATGGGAAATGCTGCTTCCCCCCAAGGCAATATGCTGGGTGCCACCAACAGTAGAAACGGGGTGGGGAAAGCTGGCATGGGCAGGAGGCATTCACAGAAATGAAGTAGATTGGAGCCGTCCCAGCACAGCAGAGCCCTCACTAGAACTCAGATGTGAGAGTGAGAAGGGATCATCGGGAACAGTAGGACTCAGAAGGGTTTCACACAATGGGTAAGCCTGGGCAGTTGCAGGCAGGCCAGTCCTGAGACCCAGGATTTCACTATTGCAACAACAAAGACCTGGCGGTCAAAGTGGCAGTAGAATACAGGGAATGACAGTCTGTCTTTATTACGTGTAGGGGAGGCAGTTTTATGAGTGCCCTGATGCACACGGGAAGCTCAGAGGGTACCCACAGTTCTTTGCTTCCACCATGTGAATCCGGGGGATTAGACTCAGGTTATCTGACTTAGTGGCAGGTACCTGCAAATACAGCACTGGGGATTGAACTCAGGACTTTGAGTGCACTAAACCAGTACTCTACCACAGAGCTATATTCCCAACCTGATCTGAACTTGATCAGGACTGTAGATCGGATGCTAGGAACTCTGCAGGGCAAAACGAGTGTTTTGCTCCAGGAGGTGATGAATGAAGAGGGATCTGGAAAATCAACCACACTATGAGCACAGACTGGGCCGACAGCTGCGTTACTCTGTGGACAGTAACTACAGCAACACAGAGGAAGACAAACCCCAAGTCATCCCTATCAACACAGCAACCGCTCAACTGATGGTCCATATCAGACGCTACTCTCCAGATTGCTTTTCTCCCCTCATTCTGTTTTGTTTTCTGCTCCTTGGAAACAATTAGCTCACAGACCAGTGCACACCAGTATGCTGCTTACGTCCTGAATGTTCTAGTTGCTCCTTTAGTGTGTGTGATAGGGGTCTGAGGGTGTGTCCACACACAGCGCAGGTGTAAAAGTCAGAGGACAACTTTCAGAAGTCATTTCTCCCCTTCTGCCACAGGCTGGATCAAACTTTAGGCCTGTGTGGTGAGCGTTCTTTGTAGCTGACCTCCTGCTGGCCCTTGCACGTCTTACCAGTCGTGGAATACAATCTCTCTTCCTGCCGTGGTCTCCAGCTTGCTTCGCCACATCTTAGTCCCAAGAATCTCTCATGATGTAATGATTACTCTCGGGTGTGGCTGGGTAAATTTTTCTTTTAGGAAGAAAGGTCTTATCTCTTGAGGGGTTGCCAGTACTGCCCTGTTAGAGGCTCTTAGAAGAAAAATAGTTTAAACTCACAAAAGAAATTCACCGTAGCCCAAGAACTTGATGGGGGAGGTGTTGAGTGGTTTCCCAAAATCTCTGAAGTCTCCAGACCAGTTCCATCAATTTGAATCAGAGACTAAGTCACAGATTTCTTGACTTCACGTTAAGTCTGCTTTCGTGTTCTGATCTAAGAAATACATCTCATCCCATTCCCGAAAATGCTGCTTGAGGACAGACAGCAGTAAGCAAGGCTCCCAGGCCTGCCCAAGACAGCTGGCTCCACCCCTCCCCCCGCTGGGCAAGCTTTTCTTCAGACCCTAGGGTTAGTGAGACCGAAGCCAAAAAGCCTCCTGGGATGGGAATACAAAGTCAAAAGGCCCCAACATTCCTGAGTGGAGTCCTGGAAACCATACACAGATGAAGACAATTGCTGACTCTTACAGAGCAGTGTCCAACCAGTCATATGAATCACACTGAAGGGTCAGAGTAGCATATCCCTCCCTGCCCAGTATTGGTTAAGAAACGCAGGGTGCAATGTCTGGAATTCACCAGAGGAAGAGAATGAGTCAAAGGGAAAGTAAATGCTGCCCCATTAGTCCTGGCTGATTAATAAAAGAGGCCAACAGAACTAAAGAGCAAGTATGGTCCCAGGTAACTGTATGGGTTGGTTTTGGTTGTTAAAGACCAAAGGAGCACAGAGCCCTGGTCCGGTCCCTCCCCCCCCCCCCCCGACCTGTACCTCACAAAGTGTTACAGACTTTCAACTCCATATATGAAAGCTGAACACACAATCCTTAGTATTTAAGACCTGCTTGGGGTTCTCATTAAATTCCTTTTTAAAGCCATTAACAATTATAAACGGTATTGATGGTACCTAGTCACCACCTACTGACCTAGAAGGAAATATAAGTAGATACCATTTCCTGCTCCCCATGCCCCCCAATCCATCCAGACTAAGGGAGGAATATAGCAGTCAGCCCTGAGCCTGAAGGAACATGTTCCAAGGTCCCAGTGGGTGTCTGGAGACAGACAGCACCTACTCCTACAAAGTCTGTTTCTCCTGTAAGCTGTATACTACAATCAGACACAGTAAGGCATTAGTGGTGACCACTGGCAGAGCAGAACCAGCTGCTCTCGACAGGTGTCTCTTGTTCCGGGGCATCCCCAAGTCTAGGTGCAGGCTCCGCACAGCATGCAGGAAGGGCAGCAATCAGAATACAGGTTTTCTTCTGTCTCCCCCAGCGACACTGACGCCTTTGCCATTCACCTCCAAGGCGCTGCAGGGCCAGAGTAGACCTGTACGTGTTTTCTCCTGCTTAAAATTGCAGTTAGAAGTGTTGTTTTTGCTGAGATCTCAGCAGACTTCACACACGATTGTTTTTATTGGGAACTTTGAATTTCTCAGTGAGAGGAAGCATTTTCTTTCAACCTTCTTGGCTTTTCTTTGACCTATCCAACCCCCCTGCACTACTACCCTGTGAATGAGTGAGGGTTCCTTGAGCACAAAGAGTTAATTAAGTGAAGACAGGCCCTTAGTGACCAGCAGAGTGTAGACATGGGGCAAGGCACGATTTGTGTCCAGGGAGAGACAGTGTCTGACAGGGTGGGATGGGATGGAGATCAGTTAAGGACTTCATCAGGCTGCTCAGAATGGTACACAACTTAAATGTTACCTTTTCCTGGAATTTTCCATTTCCTATTTTCAGAATGTAGTTGCTAGGAAAGTAGCGAGGGCACCATACTAAAGAATGTCAGAGAAGGGGCAACAACCTGGTTCCACGAGTAAATCTGCTTACAACCATGCCTGATGACTTGAGTTTAGTGATCGGGACTCACACAATGGAAGGAGAGAAGTGACTCCCACGAGTTCTTTGATTTCCACATACAAGCTGTGGCATATATAACCAATCCCCCACCCCCTCCCACAAACTCGCACATACATATACAAGTTTCATGTCTCCGAGAAACAGAAACTGAACTTTGAACAAGCCCCACACACTTCCAGGGAGTCAACAGAAATCTGTAGAAAATCAGTTTAGACTGTGTCTACATGTTGATGTTGGCTGGCGGCCACAGACCCCATGTGGTTGTTTGAATGAGAATTGCTCCCTGCAGGCTCCTATGTTTGGATACTTGGGGCCCAGTTGGTAGAATTGCATGGGAAGGATTAGATGTGTCTTTATTGGAGGAGGTGTGTCACTGACAGTGGGCTTTGGGATTTCAAAAGCCCACACCATTTCCAGTGCGCTCTCTGCCTTCTGCTCAGGGACTAAGATGTTAAGTTCTCGGCTGTTCCTGCTGCCCTGCCTTTGCGCCGCCATCATGGACTCGAACCTCTGAAACCATCAGCCAATGAAGTGCTTTCTTTTATAAGTTGCCTTGGTTATGGTGTTTTGTCACAGCAACAGGAAAGTACCTAAGCCACCCTGATACCTAGCTCCCCCAGAAACCTCTACAAGAGACACCCGAGACCTTAGGGCTCTGCTTCCTGCAGCAGGGAGAAAGAACACTGAACATGAATTAGCACTAAAGGCTTTAACAGCTTTTTTTATCCTAGGAAAATCATTAGATTCCTCTGGACCTTAGATGCCACCAACCTTACAAACAGCACCAGTGCCAACATGACCTGTCCCCCAGGGGTGATGGAGAATCACACTCTCCAGGTGGCTTTAGAGTTCTCAAATAAGCACCTTCTACTGAGGGAAACATAGTGGGGTGCTTCTGCTAGTCTCAGTAACCAGACAGAGACTGGAAGACTGGTAAAGCTTTATTAAGACTTAAACAGAAATACTACTTCTGCACATGGACCCCACACAGAGTGAGGAGCTACTGAGACACCCGCACATCCCCCCTGCTGACTGACAGTCACTGGGTGGGGACAGCCAGGCCTGGCTATATCCACGATGTCTAGGCCTGCAGGTCCCACATTCCAAGACTATCTCTTTCTAGGTAGACAAGCTATACCGTGCTAGACGGAATAAAGGAACCTCCCAGACATATTCAAGGACCGATATAAATAGTTTCCTGTGACCCAAGAAACCTCGGAATCCTGAGGGGCCTGTGGAAGTGACTTCCCATTCTGAAAGCCATCTGCAGAGTGTGTCCCTCGACTCTGGGTGTGCGGAGGTACGCTAGTCCAGATTCGGGAGTGGAGCGGTAGGAATCAGCTGGTTGTACACAGCACAGTTCACCCCACAAGAAAACCACAGAGAAACTCCACTTGGCAGCAAAACTAAGTACTGGCCACAGCAAGATAAAACTGGCCAGGAAACAAAAAATAAAAAATGAATAAGCACAAGTACTTACAAACAGGGCTTCAGGGGAGAGTTGTGCAGACGGAAGGAAACAGATCTTCCTTCCCTCCACGCAAAACAGAGCATAAGCCACTCCCTAAGCTGTAAGTTAAAAACAACAAACCCCACCATTGATGTAGATATTAAAATGAGCAACGGACACACTGGAACAGATTAAGAAATACTCTTTAGGAAAGTCATGCTCCTTCAGCTGCCATGGTTTAAACTGGTGGGTCACTCAAGAGAACACATCCTGCCCTCCTATGGCATTTGATTTTATCCAAAGGTTCAAGATGCCTTTTTTTTTTTTTTCCTTTGTAAAAGTGGACTGGGAGCTGTCTGCTGTCAACAGGTAGATGACAGTGCACAGACGGTGGGAAGCAGCTTCGTGGACTCATGTCCTCAGTGTGCCCGTGCCCACTTGGGGCTTCCGATGGGAACCTTCAGACAGGAAAGGGCAAGGCTTAGGGCCAATCCAGCCTGACAAACACTAATGGAGTCACCGCGTATAGGCAAGGTCCACTCCATGGGACATGAGTTCCCATCTCAATTCCACTACTATGATTCATAAAATCGGGCTGCACCAAACACTGTTGTGGGGGAACTCCCACCGAGGAGTCAGATAGCCAGGAAAAGACTGTAAACTGCTCTGGCAGGTCACCTTCCCACCAAGATGATGGGCCAGCACAGATAGCAAGCCCAAGCGAGATTCTAAAGGCCAGGCCATAGCACTTCAAATCTCCAAGGGAAACTGATTCCATTGCGATTTCACAACAAGTGTGGACTTGAACTTCGAAAGTCCAGGGCATGCAGATCCTTTCTATACATGAGAAGGGTCAGGAAGAAACCACTCCACCCTGCTCCTCGTAGCCCCCGTGGAAACTCTGACCACTTTTCTGGCCCGTCCTTCACTGGAGCATCCCTCATCACAACTCTCTTCACATCAGGTCCTCTGTCCTGTCCCTCATACAGCACATCTGTTTTCCACTGCGGGCGGTGTTAGGAATGAACCGGGGTTTGTACACGACCTAGGCCAGCACTCTGCCACTGAGTTACAACCCAGACCCACATATCCAATCTGCAACTGGTCTTTCTTGGACTCACACTCTTTTTTCTTCCAATTTTTTTTCTTGGTCTTTCAAATTTTTCTATCTTAAAAAAAAATCAATAGAGACATCTTCCACTGGATCTAGATCGTTAAAACCAAACAAACAGCAAATGCTGGTCTTTTTTCCCCACGCTGTGACAACCATGTTAAAAGTAGTGAGATACAATATCACGTATCACTGCTCTCCACCATACACATCTCTAGAACTCAATCGGTGCCGTGCTGGGTTTGGCCATGTTTTCCCCATGAACCTTTTCTCCCTTGATCAGTTCCATGGCACTGAAGACTGAAGACAAGGGGAGCAGATGGAGCCTGGAGGGAACTGACCTAAGAAACAGGCTGACATTTTTACTTTTAGACAAGTAAGAAAGGAAAAAGTGTTCATGACTGCTCCTCCAGTGACGCGTGCCCTTCAGGTTCGAACTTGGAACTTCCCGGCTTTGGTCATGTATTTGATGCCCTTAAAGGGCTTGTACTTCTCTCCATACATGTCCAGACGGTTCACTTTGAGTCCTGGAGGGAGGAAGGAAGAGAGGAGTAGGAGGTGAGCATCTCTCAGAAGCAGCAGCAGACAGCTGTCTGGGTTTGTGTCAATACAGAAGCAGGGTGTGTGGAAGAGACTGTCTAAGGGGCCCATTCTTCGAAGCAGAGGCCAACAGCCCTGCTATCTCGGTATGGACATTTGCGGCAAAGATTATGTCAGCAAACAGCTCTCCTGGGAGAAGCCCTCCTCTCAGTGGAAAGGGCAGAGAGTCAAGCAGATTGCATTGAGGGTGAGGACAAAATAACACTGTTTTGCTCAAATTATTGGACTGAAGAATGATAACAGCATTAATGAATAATGGAAGGAAATGGACTGATCAGTGGAGGTTTCCGAAACAATCCTACCAAAATGAACAGAAATTATTTTGTCAATCGCTTTATGGCCTATTAAGTGGTTTTGGAGGAAGAACATATCACTTAACTTTAATCACCTAAGTTAAAGAGTCTTTTAGTAAAGAAAACTAAGAATGTTCTCTAAAGATAAAGCCCATTTCTTCCTAAGGATTTCAGAAGGCTATTCTAAAAGTTAAACAAGAATAAAAAATGATTAGGGATAGATGAAACATAGTAGATACTCAGAAAATATTATCTCTTCCTACTTTCCTAAGTGTGGTCAAGCTAGTTAAGACTGGCAATGTCTAAAGACAGTACTGGTGAGCAGCGAGGTCTGCTGAAGCTGGGAGCCCTGTGGGGCTGATTTCTTCCCTTTCCTGGGGAAGAATGGAGAAGCACCCTCAGACTGAAGCCCTTGGGCAGCTCAAATCAACAACTCTAGCACAATCCAACAATGGCCTACGGAGATCTCCGTCAACCCATCTCTCACTGAGTCCCTGCCAGTTTGACTCCGGGTCTTTCTGCTAGCTTCTGAGTAGTCCGAACTGGGAAAGATGTCACTGATGAGTCCATACAGGGTAATAGAACCAGACCTAGTGAGACCCAGCGTCAGAGAGTCCCGGCAGACACTGAGGTTTGCACCTAGCAATGGAGAGACATCTCCACTCCTTTCAAAACCGCCCAAGATGTGTCACTCACCAGAAATGGCCAGCTGCTGGATCTTAAACTGCAGGTTAATTGTGGGGTTCTCATCTGGCTTAGAAGCTCCGACCTGAAGACTCATTGTCCCCTTCAAACTTGGCAGCTTTTGTGGGTTTATTTTTCCTACATCCCAAGACAGCATCTTGGAAGAAAACACATAGAAGTGGTTTTTCCCACACAACCACTGTGTTGTTTTTATCTGAACTCAGAGCTCCGACCTCAAGTCATCGGCCTTCCATACTATCAGCCACCTCTGACGGGGGGAGGGTTCCACAGAGAACCCTCTGTCAGAGGTCTTTAGGACCAAGTCCCTTTGATTGATCTTGCCTTCCAACCAGGGATCCAGCCTGTGCTGAGGGTGATTCAAATGCCCAGTCCCCTACCTTTGTCACGGGGTCAAACGTGTGTGTCCCCTGGGATGGAGTGAGGCTCATATTCAGGACTCCTTTGGGCATCTGGCTGGTGACAATCACACCCTCTATTGTCTTTCCCATGGTCTGCTTGGGTCCCACTGTGATTTCAAAGCGTCCAAGTGAACTGCTGTCCCGGAAGCTGATACTATGTTTGACATAGACTGGAATCGCAACCAGGCTGCAAAAGAGACAAAACACCCTCTTCAAAGAGAAAACACCAGGGGCTGGAGAGACGGCTCAGCGATTAGGAGCACCAGCTGTTACTGCAAAGGACCCGGGTTTGGTTCCCAGCACCCTTGTGACGGCTCACAACTGTCCGTAACTCCAGTTCCAGTGTATCAGACACCCTCTTCTGACCTCTGCAGGCACCAGGCATGCATGTGATGTACATACATACACATAAATGAAACACTCATGCACATAAAATAAAATAAACAAAGTAAAGAAATTTTGAAAAAAGAAAATCTCCTTTGAGGGCTGGAGAGCTGCAGCAGCAGTTAGAAGCACTTGCTGCTCTTATGGAGACCCAGGTTTGGTCCCCAGCACCCACAGGGAAGCTCACAAGAATTCCGGTTCTAGGGGATCTGACACCCTCTTCTGGCCTCCCCAGGCACCAGACACTGTGCAGCGCACATATATACACATGTAA
The DNA here is from genome assembly GCA_902168325.1 of Peromyscus nudipes. Taxonomy (NCBI): domain Eukaryota; kingdom Metazoa; phylum Chordata; class Mammalia; order Rodentia; family Cricetidae; genus Peromyscus; species Peromyscus nudipes. The sequence continues at coordinate 28,300 of CABHPH010150069.1, forward strand.
GCAAACACTTATACACAGAAAACAGGCAGAGAAATATCTTAAACATCAGAGAAGTATCTTAAAAATAACATACTCCCTTCACTGTTCTCTATATCTTTTCTCGTTTATTTAAACTGGTTTTAATTGTTTCAATGTATTATTGGTGTGTGTACATGTGTGACGTGTGTTTATGCTCATGTATGTGGAGTTCAGGGGACAAGTCCGTGGAGTTGGGGTCTCTCCCTCTTTGAACTGAAGCAGTTAGCCTTCACTGCAAGTGTTTTCCCACTAAGACATCTCACTGGCCTCTCTCATTTATTGAATTTTTGCATGTTTAAATTTTCCCACCTCACTAAGGTACTAAAGAAACTGCCACTGTTTTTCCCTCCAGTATGCTTCCCTTGTCCCTCTGGCAGTTTTCCTCCCCATCCACGACTTATTCTTTATCTTAAATTCAGAAAACAGGGATACTGCTTTTGTTTTTGAAAAATGAAGGTGGTGCCTAGAAAATGAAGTTCTTCTGATGCCTCTTTGGGTAAGAATGAAGAAAACTAAGCTATGCACCAAGTTGTTTGGAGAATCAGCAGGAGCAGGAAAGAGCAAGAGGTCACTCCAGACTGTGTTTAGGACACAGGCTACAGCATTTCCAGGCTGTGTTTAGGACACGGGCTACAGCATTTCCGGGCTGTGTTTAGGACATGGGCTATAGCATTTCCGGGTTGTGTTTAGGACACGGGCTATAGCATTTCCGGGCTGTGTTTAGGACACGGGCTATAGCATTTCCAGGCTGTGTTTAGGACACGGGCTACAGCAATTCCGGGCTGTGTTTAGGACATGGGCTATAGCATTTCCGGGCTGTGT
>CABHPH010150069.1:29149-42567 GCA_902168325.1 Peromyscus nudipes
AGGACATGGGCTATAGCATTTCCGGGCTGTGTTTAGGACATGGGCTACAGCATTTTTTCTGGGCTGTGTTTAGGACACAAGGTCACCATTCCTGGATATGGGACAACACTATTCATACCTCACAGACCTTTTATGGCTTGTTTATATAGCAGGACTGTGGACTGAAGCTAGAGTCTCGAGGCTGTTAGGCGCTCTACTGCTGAGAGCTATCACCCCGGCCTCTTCAAGAGAGTGCATCTGACTTCATCCTGACCCGCACAGGGCCCCAGAGATGGGATAGGTTGTCACAGTGTGGGACATTAAAACGGGCTCAAGAAGCCACGGCTCCTAACATTTACGTTCTGTGTTCTGGTTAGGTACTGATTTATACGTGAATACCAACATCTTTCTGCTTCTCTGAGGTTGAATAACTTACCTGGTCATATCTATGAGGAAAGGAGAGGTTTGAGTTGGGGCAATCGGAGCCAGGCACACAGACATTTCTCTAAATGACCGACCCTGCGTCACCAGAGAGGAGGCACTGGTCCTGAGTCCTTAGGATCCCAACTCCACATACCTTCTACTGCAAATCAGAGCTCCCAAATAAGGAAGCACGTGAGACCCAAACTCACTGCATCGACACTCTTTCAAAGCATGATTAACCAACCGCCTTTTGGATGTCAAGGGATTTAACTACTGATTTTCTGAGGAAGGGAGCAACAATATAAAGCAGCGGCTGTGCTAGTGGCCCACACCTGGAAGCCCAGCAGGGGGACTGTGAGTTCAAAGCCAGCCTAGGCTGGGCTAGACAGCAAGACTGACCCAGCAGATACCACCACCAAAAGTAGTAATGACAGCCTCAGTGCCCCCTTGCCCCCTTGCCCTGAGCGAAATCACTGTCCACTCAGTCCTCACAGAAAGACACTCGCTATCCCCAGAAAAGAAAGAGACAGAGTGGGAGAGCAGCTCACTGCATTGATGCAGTAAGCAACCCAAGGAGCTGGAACCTGAACCCAGGGAAGTGAGGGGGTGGGGTGGGGGCGGGAGCGGGGGTGGGGGGCGGGGCTAGCCACTACAGACATAGCTTCCACAGACATGGAGTCTGCTCCCGGGAGCTGCTTACTTCTGTGCACTGACGTGGTAGGAGAGCAGGCGGAAGTTGCCATCAGGCGGGATGAAGGAGAGGATGCGCTCAGATTCCCAGCGCTTGAAACGGACGCAGGGATGGAAGCTAACGTCGTCCAGCAACCTGGGGTTCTGCAGCACCAGGCGGGGAAGAAGAAGAAGAGGTGAGGGTGAGCTCCTGGGTTTCCCCTGAACAGCAATTCAGATGACATTTTCACTAAGCACATACAAGCGTCCCAAGCCCACGGAGGCCTCAGGGCCACCCTGATTGCTGCTTGTGCGAGTTCATTCTCACTCCTTCCAGAAACACCTCATTTCCCATGCCAAAAAAGTTAACACCGGCTCTGGACAGTACCATGAAGGACAGGGTGAGGTCTGGCATCCCGGTCAGCTTCACACAGGCGTCAATCACCCCCTGGATCTCAGCAGTGACTGTGGAACCTAGGAGGAAAAGGAAAAGGACGCTGGAGACCACAGAAGCCTGTGTTCCTCCTGTCTCTCTCTCCGTTCTCCCTCCCTCCTGCCCTCCTCTCTTCCGTCTAGACACCCAGTTAATCTGTCCAGTCCATCTGTCCATCATCCAAGCTCCGGTCAGAGAACTCTGATGAAAGCGTGGAGACAGAGACCAGTGAGAGATTAGGAGGCCTAGAAGGGTTTCCATGTAGTGCCAGAGCCACGGAGCACCAGCACCTGAACTGGTGCTGCAGAAGATCTGTGAGCAGAAGCTGCTCTCCGGAAGCTCAGCTACCAAGGCCGGGTGGCCCGTGGTCCTCACCCACAGGTCTCTGTCCGCACACTCAGTCTTCTCCCTCTACAAACAACCCCCGCTCCTCCACTCCTCCCCTTCTTCCCTCGCCTTCCCCTCCGTTCCTAGCTGCTCTTCCTCAGCAGGTGCAGGTCTCTGCAGGTTCTAATATGCCACATGTGTACTCGGGCCTTGACTTCCCCTCTTTCATTCTCCCTGCAGTACTTAGCCTCCCCCAAGGCTTCAGTCTCTATCACACCCAATTATGTGCATTGTGTTTCTTTCATTGGAAAAAATTGTTTCCACACAATATATTCTGATCATGTTTTTCCCATCTTCCAACTCCTCCCAGAGTCTACCCTCCTCCCTACCTACCCAACTCTATGCCCCCCTCTCTCTCTTTAAAAAACAAATAATCAAAACATAAACAAAAACCCCACAAAACCACAAAATGGGAAACCAAAATAGGCAAGCAAAAGTCCAATAAAACAAAACATGCCCAAATGAGCCAAAAGGCCAACAAAAATACCATTGAGTACATTTTGCGTTGGCCATCTACTGATGGCACAGAGTCTGCCCTTAAGTGTGGTTAATGCCCCAGTGAGACGCCAATGGAGAAGACTCATTTTTCCTTTGCAAGTCACTGTCATTGCAGATGGCTTCTGGTTAGGGGTGGAAGCTTGTATCCACTTCCCATCTCAGTACTGGAACCCTGTCTGTCCAGACCCGTGCAGATACTGTGATGCACTGGAACCCTATCTGACCTGCACCTGTGCAGATACTGTGATGCACTAGAACCCTGTCTGACCTGCACCTGTGCAGATACTGTGATGCACTGGAACCCTGTCTGGCCTGCACCTGTGCAGATACTGTGATGCACTGGAATCCTGTCTGACCTGCACTTGTGCAGATACTGTGATGCACTGGAATCCTGTCTGACCTGCACCTGTGCAGATACTGTGATGCACTAGAACCCTGTCTGACCTGCACCTGTGCAGATACTGTGATGCACTGGAACCCTGTCTGTCTGTCTGTCTGGCACCTGTGCAGATCCTGTGGTGCACTGGGACCCCGTCTGGCTGGCACAGGTGCAGGCCCTGTGGTGCACTGGGACTCTGTCTGTCTGGCCGGCACCTGTGCAGCCCTGTGGCACACTGCATTTTCACGTTCAGCCTCACTGCTGACCGAAGGATTCCTCTCCAGGTGTCACCAAGACTGTGAGCTTGTTGCAACAGCAAATTTGCTCTGACTCCCTGATGGCTCCATTCCTGTCATTTGAGGTGACACTATCTACCCAGCTGCCTGAGCCAGGTACACATGGCTACTCCCACCTCTTCTCTTGCCATGTCTAGTTAAATACCATGCCGTTAAATAGTGCCGTTTCAGTTTTAGAACACTGCAGTTTAAAGCAATAGGCTCAAGGTAATATAAAAAATAAGCCACATAAAGATGGCTACCACACAGAGAATCTGGATTATGTTCTCTTTGATATTCGTAACTGAAGAAAAACATTTGATTGCAAAAGCTGAGTTAAACCAATATGTATATTTTAAAGATACCTTGACTTCAAAATTTGGATGTAAAGATATGTTGCTTTGGAAAGGAAGCTCTGATTTTGTTTCTACAGAAAGCCAGAGGCTATGGATTTGTTCCAGATTAAGATACATCAGGTTTGACCAGCCAAGACCCCCTGAAAGGTCTCCGATGACACCATGGCCCAGATGATCCAACATCCAGAACAGTTTGAAGGCAACTGGCTCAGACAATACAGCCTCATGGACTACTCCATAATCCTAAAATTTTCTGTGTCCCCATAAGATACAGTGCCCCCCTCCAGCAGGAAGTAGTAAGAGAAGCTACACCCAAATTCCCAAATTATATGTAATTTTACTATGTTAATGTTAAAATCTTCCTTTTTGAAAGAAAAAAGAAAAGGGGAAGTGCTGTGGGATGGTCTGTATGTCAAACATGTTGCTTATTGGTCAATAAATAAAGCACTGATTGGCCAGTGGTCAGGCAGGAAGAAGTTGGCGGCAGCGGGTAAGGCTCCTAGCTCTGATCTCTTGGGCTTTCATCTTTACATTGGCTCTGTGTTTATTATTTAATAAGGCGGTTGGTTACATCTACAATACCATTTTTTGTAGTTCAGGCTAGCCTCAAACTTGCTCCTTCTGCCTCACTTCCTAGTGCTGGGAAGGCGGGTATGCACCTCTGTCTGGGACCGATCCTCTCTGTCCAAGAATATTTATTCACCTATATTCTGAGCCAGGCCTTCCAATGTTGCCGCTGCCTCCAGGCCACTTCACTGTAGATCAGCCTCCCACACTGCAACACGACTGGCCATTGCATTTTTCTATTTGTTTGTTTTTAAAGACAGGGTCTCACTATCTAGCCTTGACTGGCCCGGAACTCACAATGTAGACCAGGCTGGCCTCGAGTTCACAGAGATCCACCTGCCTCTGCCTCCCTAGAGTGCTGGAAAAAAGGCGTGTGCCATCAAGCCTGACATAGATTGCCTCTCTAATAAAAAAATTAAAAAAATACTTTTCCGGTATTTGTATTCTATGTGTATGGGTGTATTGTCTGCTTATATGGTTGTGGACCACGTGCGCATGGTGCCTATGGTGGCCAGAAGAGGGCATCGGATCCTCTGGGACTGGAGCTATAGACAGATGGAAACCACCATGTCAGGGCTGGGAACTGAGCCCAGCAGAGGGTCAGCCAGGGCTCATAACTGCTGAACCATCTCTCTAGGGTCAATTAAAAACATTTTTTTGCAGTGATATAAAATATCAAAATTTAAAAACCTTATCGCTCAGGGAATTTTTGAACATATAAACATCCACATCAAATGTGGAAACTTTCTAACATGACAGCATGCGCCTCCCTGTCCGTCCTAGCAAATGACATCCTCTTCCCCCTAATTCTGACTTCTATTGCCTTAATTGCACCTGCTTTCAAGGGTCACTAAATGCAATTCACTGCATGGGATAACGTATACGTCTGATTTTTTCTCAACAGTGTAAGAGGCATGTTGATGGGTGAATCAGTAACTTATTTTTTTTTCACTACTGTATAGTACTCTGGGTGACTGTATCAAGACTTATTAATCATTTTTTTAGTGGGTGGTTGGGTTATTTCTCATTTGTGTTAATATAAAGAAATACTGTGATGCCTTAGTTTTTTTCTTTTTTTAGATTTATTTATTTGTTATGTATGCAGTGATCTGTCTGCATGTATGCCTGCAGGCCAGAAGAGGGCGCCAGATCTCATTACAGATGGTTGTGAGCCACCATGTGGTTGCTGGGAACTCAGGACCTCTGGGAGAACAGCCAGTGCTCTTAACCGCTGAGCCATTTCTCCAGCCCGTGACGCCCTAGTTTTAAGGTCTCACTATTTACTTTCCTTTCATGCCCCTCAGTCCAGGCTCATTTCTGTGAACCCTGCTGAGGAGGCAGCTCCCAAGCAGTGCAGCTGGGAGGCCATCATGGATGCACTCTGCTGACAGAGCAGCCGCCTCTGCACAAGGGCGGAGCCCATCTGCCGGCACTTCTTCACCTGGACCACCTTTCCACAGCCACAGACTAACAGCCTGGGTCCTATTAATGGTTGGATGGTCAGACTCTCCCTGTGCTGTGACCAAGTTCCCAACAGCAGACAGTGGATGGGTAAGTGCAAGAATGTGAAGGACTCCCAAGTCCTCAGCCCCAGGACTCCTACTTCTATTTACTTAACTGAAAAAAACAAAAAACAAAAACAGGGAAGAACCTGTCATGACTAGTTCTGCCTGCAGACCTGGGAAGTCGATACTTTCAAATAGAAAATCTAACCAAGAAGAGCTCACTTAGGACTTCCCTCCCACCCCCTCCCCCACTTCTTTCATGGTTTCTTGAGACAGGGTCTGGTTGCACAGCCCCAAATGGCCTGGAAATCTTGATCCTCAAGCCTCAATTCAGTGATGGGTATGCACTGCCATACTTGGCCTTGTCCCTCCGCGTAACCCTTTCCCACCTTGTGCCTTGTCACAAAACTCAGTCCTGCTACTCCTCTTTCTCATTCAAGAGAAGTTCCACAAAGGGCAAAGTGTGAGAGTCTCAGCTGCGTCGTCTCCACACTCAGAGAGCAACTTCTCGGCACCCACCTGACTTGTCGATGATGGCGTCTATCTCTTCAACCACATCGAAATAGGCCTCGTTGTTGGTATACTTCACCCCAGTCCGTCGCCAAGGCACCACCGACAGCTGCCCGGTCGGAAGCTGGTCCCCTACGTTGGTGCTTCCTGAGACAATTAATACTGGTGACTAAAATCAAATTGGTATTTTAATGCCACTTCAAATCTAGCCACCTAAGGACATGCCCCTTGAAGTTCCTACCCCCTTGTTACTCATGCAATACCATCTGGAAGGTAAGCCTTTCGCTTCTCCTATGTAGGACAGCCTGGTCTAATTTTAAAATCCATTGTCGCCATCTGGTCTGCTGCCTCGAGGAAAGGTTTAAAGGAAGTCACCTGAGAAGTGGGTATCATATTTGGTTTGGAGAGTAACGAGGATCGAAGGATCTCAAATTCCACAGCAGCTTGGATAAGGTACCATGTTTCTGGAGGGGCAGGCACTCACACACTGACACACCATCACCATCAGTGAGACAGTATTCTAGTTTAAGGCAGGTTCTCAGGCACAGCGATGGAAGGTGGAAGTGTTTACATCAACAGGATCCGCCTCATGCCAACCGTGAACAGAACAGAACGCAGCCAGACCCTGCCTGGTACCTGTAGCTGTGTTTGTCTCCTCGCTGCCCTGCTCCCAGACATCAAAGCTTATTTTAGAGAGAACTGATGACGGTAACCAGTTTAAATCCTGTCTCCTTTCCCACCGCCTGTATCTCTTTAAAGAAAGAACTCCGAAACACCGGTATAGTCAGCACATGTATAAAACATGCCAGCTTTTCAAAACGGTGTCTCAAAGGAATTTTTTCTACAGTGAGTGAGATTGGGGCTCTAAAAAGTTTCTAATAGATCACTCACAAAGATTTTAAGGTTTAAACTAAACTCAGACTATTGCAAAAAACCAACAAATTTGTTACTGGGCCAGTACTATGCTTTTTAAATCATCAAAATGGAATTGCACGTATCTGGTACAACATTTTTTCTCACTTTCCTTAAAACAAATTGCAGATCTGTCTTGTCTCTTCCAATGTGGTGACTCTGAGTTTCTGTCTCATGAGACACATGAACTTAATGCGTCTGGATGGATGACAGGGCAAACCAGCCCTCCTGTGATGCCTTCACAGAACTAACTGTCTTGCTACTCTTCAGACTCATATTTTCAAAAATTAGTTCGTCAAATTCTCTGAAACCCCCACTTACGTTATTAAACAAGACTAAACGTGTAAAAACGTAACGAATCACACAGATGAGTCTCACTACATCAAACATTTTACGTGGGGCTCAGCAAACGCCATGACAATGCTAAGTGGAAGTCACAGGCTGTGGGGAACATGGAGAATGCAACTTTCAAAGCAGAGCCTAGGAACCAAGGGGCGCACCTCCGTAGCAGAGGGCACCCACCAATGAAAGGCCTTCTTCCAAGTCAGTGTTGAATGAACCAAAACCAGCTCAATAAAAAATGAAAAGAGGGCACAAAAAAGTCAGTCACAAAGGAGGGAAAAGTCCATATGCAAACAGGTTTGAAACCTTCCCCAGTAACAACAAGTGAGTGAGTATCTAGTGGTTCACAACGTCAACAGTTAGCGGGGTTGATGACAGTGGATGGATTCTACAATGGGAAGCAATGGCAGCCATGACTGTTCTGGCCTGAGGTGTGGGGATCTTCGAAACCCCTCAGCCTGGCTCCTGCATTTCCAGAACTGAGTAGACAAGACTCAAACATGAGAATCCTTTGTCTTTGAAAGGATAAAAAAAAAAAATCAAGAACATCATAAACAGACAAATATGTCAGAGTCCATTGAACATAGAACACTAGTCATTAAGAATAATGTCAGTATATCACAACTGTATGTTCATAAAACATTAATAAGAGACATGATTTAAAAAATATACACATTATTTAGAAGTATTCTGAGTGCTGGAGAGTTGGCTCATCGGTTAAGAGCACTGGCTGCTCTTCCAGAGGACAGGGGTTCAATTCCCAGCACCCACATGGCACCTCACAACTGTCTGCAACTCCAGTTCCAGGGGATTAGATGTCCTCTTCTGGCCTTCTCAGGGAACCACACATACAAGTGGTGCACAAATATTCATGCAGGCAAAACATAAATTTAATATACATAAAATTTAAATAAAAAATATATTTTGTCTGCTCATCATTCATCTATGTAGAAGAGAGAAATATATACAAATGCACATGCCATACATGTGTATAAATATTAAAAGAGTAGCTAAATTTGGAAATTTTCATACTCTTCTTGTGCTTCCCTGTGTTTCTGAGGTTTCCATACTAATCATATTTTCCCCTTTAATTGGAAGAAAATCTGTTAAATAATTTTTTTTTTCAAAACTGAGATTAAGTGCTAAGTGCTCTACCACCAGGAGCTACAGAAAAATTGAAGTACTTTCCACATAGGATTATAATTTCAGGTCAGACTCACAGCAAATAAAAGGTAAAATGAGATTCCCAAGGACTCAAAGATGCCGGGACTTGGGGGGAGCATCGGCCTCCTGCAGCCCCACCCATACCCACAAACCGCTCACACCTGTGATGGTGTTGACCACTGTCCGGAGAATGGTGGGGGGCTTTATCAGTTCTTTGAGGATGTTTGACTCAGTGGCCAAGGGGAACCCATTGTCCAGCATCTCTTCCAAGACCTCGTAGACCACAACCACATTGTCCTTGATCACTGGCTCTGAGCAGACTCCAAAATAGTCCTAGTGAAGAAGAACAAATGGATTCGTCACTGGGGCTGGAGGAAAAAATAAAACAATATTCCTGAGAGTAAGGGCTTGTCTGTCGACGGGGTTTAACCAGCGTGTCCAGGACATTCTCCCAGGAGAGAACAGGGTAGACCTCAGTCCTCCTGGGCAGCCTGGCTTGGGGGTAACAACACAGGACAGGTAATGGTACCTGTGCTGTCAGTAGCTCCCTCTACAAACCAGAGGAAGTCAAGCTCTTTGGGTTGATTTCCTCACTTGATAAAATAAAAAAATAAAAAAAAAACCCTTAATCTAGACTAGATATGCTCATATACAAAACGTATGAGCTATGCAAAGTGGTAATAACTGACATAACACAGAAATATATACAAAACCTTTTAATCCTTCTGCTGTGTGCTTTCTTGAAATTCATTCAGAAAAGGATGAAAAGGAAGACTGTTAGCTCAGCAGAAGGCCTCTTTAGAACATCCCTGATGTTGGGATTCTCAAAAGTCTATCATTTACTTAAAGGGCTAACCTTACATCTAAATTATCTAGAAAAAGCACAGAAAATTATATTCTCCTCATCTTCTCTTTTCCAGCACTCTGGATCAAATCCAGAAGCTCCCGGGTTATAATCTTGTCACTCATTAACTAATTTAGTCTTGATTTAACTGTAACACTATGCAGATGCATGAGAAAGTTGTGAACCCCAAACATGGTAAGTATGATGGCAACAGTGACTAGGGGAGAGAGATGTGTGTTCCGTCAATGTACGTTTCTCAAAGTGTCAGGCCTGGCTCTTACAGGACCTTTAAGACGGTTATACAATTCACCGGATGGGAAGGCACACAGCTGAGAAATCCTGTTCTACTCAAGGACAGTTTGACTGCTAAGCTGAAGTCTGCCTCCTAGTTAGTTCCTCTACAGGAAGCCATCTGCAAACACACACTTATTCTTTCTTCTCCAGATCACACTCCTGAGGGCCCTTCACTGCTCAAGCAATGGGGATGAGCCTCGGATAATCTCACCACCTGGCCACCAAACTGATTCTGTGAGATGTAGCCTAAACTACAGCAGACACAACGATTATCAGTGAGGGTCCAAGATAAATTCACTCAAGAACAAAGAATATATTCCCAAAACCAAACCAAACAAACAAACAAAAAAAGATGAGAGCATCATGGAAGGAAAATACCACGTTTCTTTCCCAACAGTGATTGTATTTTAAAAGCAAGCCCTCATTTCAGGGGGTTCTGTCAATCAAACACAACACGCAAGAAGCCCTACAGTGCTAGGTGCCACAGCAAAAGCAGTTGCAATTCTGCTGCTGGGAGCCCATAACCTTCAAGAACTAGGGGAAAAAATGTTGCAAGAGGACACACATTAAGCTAGACACTAAGCTCCCCACTGCTGCACTCTTATCAGTGGCTTCAAAACCCATCTTTAGTCTACCTTCCAAAATCCCTCTGTGGTTTCAATATTGTGTGGTGGCTAATTTTTCTCTTCTGTGTACAGGTGTTATCTGATGTGCATGTTCACGCAGTGTCCACAGAGGCCAGAAGAGGGCATCATATCACCTGGAACTGAAGTTACGGACAGTTGTGAGCCAGTATGTGGGTGCTGGCAATCGAATCTGGGTCCTCTGAAGAGCAGCTAGTGTTTGTTTGTTTGTTTGTTTTTGTTGTTGTTGTTGTTGTTGTTTTGTTTTTGTGTGTATGTGTGTGTGTGGGGGGGAGTTTCCAGACAAGATTTCTCTGTGTAACAGTCCTGGCTGTCCTGGCATCTGCTTTGTAGACAAGGCTGGCCTCGAACTCACAGAGATCCACCTGCCTTTGCCTTCTGAGTGCTGAGATTAAAGGCGTGCGCCACCACTGCCTGGCCAGCTAGTGTTTTTAACTGATGAGCCATTTCTCAAGTCTCCACCTCTATGGTTTTAAATAGGCAACCTTTCTCACTTCCTGGCTTACAGTTAGTTATACAGTAATTGGTATAACAATAAGACTGTTGATTTGTGTATGGATAAAGTACATCGATACCACAGCAGGGCCAGGCAGAACAGCTGAGCAACTTAACTACTGGATTCTTCTGTTTCCTCCATAGTCTTGTAATTTTAGTTTTTCATTGTGCAAAGTCACTAGCATGCAGCCTGGGGATTAGAATCCAGAACAGTATTTGGAGGTAAAAGCATATTTTAATTCTCTTACCACTGAAAAGAGTTCTAGTCATGTGATGTGGGAGTGAGCACTGTGGACAGGACAGACTTGCTCTGCCGCTGTCAATCATATGCTCCTCCCTTTTCCTAACTCCATGTTCTTGTATACATGTGGCTAACTCCGGACCTCACAAGATGGAGAAGTTAAACCACAGCGCTCTGATCCTAATCTCTCATCCAAGCAATGCGAACGGCCACACAGTTAAAGTTGAGCGATCATCACGACGACGAAGATTCCATTGTGTGGATCCGGAATCTGTGCTTACACGGTCCTTACATGTTGGTATAACTCACCTCCCTGTATCATGTTCCCTTAGAGCAGTGGTACTCAACCTTGACCCCTTCATACAGTTCCTCACGTTGTGGTGACCCCCAACCACAAAATGATTTTCGTTGCTACGTCATACCTGTAATTTTGTTACTGTTATGAACTGTAATGTAAATATCTGATAGGCAGCAGGCTGAGAACCGCTGCCTTAGCTACATATCAAAATGAAAACCACAGTGTACCTCACATTCTCACAAGAATGGAAAACTGTAACAAGAAGTCATATCAGCACACGTGCTACCTGTACTCAGCCGACTCACCAATGACCCCTGCCAGGGGCAGTTAAAATAAACTTAGCTTTTCCTGTTTGTTCTTTTAGAAAACTTTACACGCATTGCTTTTGGATACAACTCAAAGCAATGTAGCTAACAAGGGTTAGCAAAAACTTCACAGTATTAAAAAAAAATCTGAACTCTAATTTGTGAGCAAAATGTAGGAGCAAACCTAAGAAGACCACACACTCATGTGGAGCAGGTGGCTCTCTCATGAAGAGGCTTACAAGCATCCAATAGGTCCTTTTGCAGCCAACTAAGAAAACAGAAAACAAGAATCTAAGATCAGACAGGAAATGAGCAATGTTTGGTTTCCATTTTTAAAAATGCTCTTAACCCAAGCTACAAACAATGGAGACAGGATTGTGAAAATACTTTACAAGATGGTATGGCGGCCTATGCCTATAATCCCTCAGTACCTAGAAGGCTGAGGCAGGAGGACTGCTGCAAATAGGAGTTTAGCCTGGGCTACATAATTCAGGCCAGCCTGGGCTACAGAATGAGAGCCTGTCAAAGGGGCTGTGTGTGTGTGTGTGTGTGTGTGTGTGTGTGTGTGTGTGTATGTATGTGTGTGTGTGTCTTTTAATGTTTATAGTTTATATATGTAGACCTTCCCACATTCACAAACCTGAAACGTGTCCACTACTCGGTGAAGGAATTCAATGACAAACAGAGGCGGGACCTCTGTCTGAATCACGGCCACGAAAAAGATCTTGTGTCGGTAAACACTCAAGAGGTAGTGGTGCGGGGTGGGGATAACCGGAGGCACATTTTCTGCCTCCGTGGCCCTCTCTTGGGCCTCAAAAAAGTAATCGCACACGGAGCGGCTGACCACGCTTTTCCAGTGTTTCTCCAGGAAAATATCTCCAGAGGAGTTGATCAAGAAAAGGCTGTGAATCATGGCGAAGCTTGCCGGCGGGAGAGGAACAGCTCTTCAGTCCACAAGCCTCTGGATTTGGCTAATTTTTCAACCCTAAAAGAAAAAAAAAAAAAAAAAAAAAAGAGGCTCGATTCAGTTTCACTGAATTGAAAACATTCTTATTTTCCATCTGTCCAAGACTTACCCTCTTTCAAGACCAGGCTCAAGTTCTCCTTTCACGGCAGGTCCGACCTTTTGACATTGCGACACGATGCTGTCATCCACAAACCACATTCTCACGAACCATGCAATCGAGTTACAAAACAAAACGGAAAAATAAACCTCCTAACGTTGTACTTAAGCTTACACTTTGGTGTTGGAATAGTGTTTACACAACATTCATAGCTGCCCTGGGCCACATGTGGCCTCCAAGGCCACGGATTGGACACACTTGCTGCTCCATGAGCCCAAAGGACCCTTCCCTTGAATTCCTAACAATAACTACCAGCCATCTGGTTTTCCAGTTGTATATTTTCAGTTATCTTCACCATTGCCTGAATTATATCCACTTAAAACACTAGTTTCGGGCTTGTGAGACGGCTCAGCAGGTAAGGTTTGCCACAGAGACTAACGACACAGACTCAATTCCCTGGGACCTGTAAGGTGAACGAAGAGAACTGACTAGATGCTGTCCACATGTACACACACAAATACACTTGATTTCCTTTTAAATACTACTTTGCCCAGCATAGTAGTACAGTAAATGCCTGTAATCTCAGTGCTTGGGGGCTGAGAGAGGAGGATCATAAGTTTGAGGCCAGCCTGGGTTACATAGCAAGATCCTGGCTCAAAAGAAACCCAACTAAACAAAGATGGCAGCCACTACCCAAATGGGCACTGAAACTTGAAATGTGGCTGGTAAGATACACAAGGGATTGGGAGGCTTTGGGTGGAAAAAAAGACACAATTTTAAATATCTTACCATTAATCTAATACTGGTAATGTGTTTGAGTCAAGTAAAATATAT
>CABHPH010150070.1:0-40996 GCA_902168325.1 Peromyscus nudipes
GCTATCAGTCTATTGAGACAATGGTCCCCAAGCAATTGGAATTTTCCCAGGAATCTAATGCCGGGCAAAGGAAAAGGCTAAAGCCCGACCAGCCAGAGGATTGGAACTGGAGTTCAAACAATGATGGATCAGTGATGGGTGGGACCCCAACCAAACCAAGGCTGCTTCCTTTTGCACACTTCCTTCCCTCTAGTTGAGATTAAACCTCATGCCATGACCCTGACAACAGGCTTGGAATTCGTGTCCCAGTATGACCACGCCAAGGAAATCTCCTTTCTCTGTTTCTGACTAGTACTTGCCTGTTTCATTGACCTAATGAGGTTGGGTGGCCAAGCCCAGCTTGTTGGGGATGCCAGGACCTGGGCTCTGACCCTAACAGCTCGGTAAGGGCCCCATAGTAGTGTTCCTGGTTCTTAACTAGTCAACAGCCAATCAGGAAAACACCTGGGGACAGCCTCTGAATTTTTTCTCCCTGATGGGGCTGTCCTGCTTGAAGTGTGGAATTTCTCAGAAAAGGCATGGGACTCCCTTTACATCCATCCTGCTAGGCTTGTTGTATCCAGGCCTCTTTGCATTCCATCTAAAGCTGTAAGACTGCCTTGCATTAGAAAAACATACATCAAAATTATTGCAAAAGACAGCAGTCTCACCTAATCTCTCATCTACCAGAATGAAAAATAAATACCGTGTACACCATGTAGTTCATCAAGTAATCAATTTTCGTTCTTTTAAATCTGGTTTTCCCACTGTTCCTCATTATCTTGGTGTCAGCACCTAAAAATAGAAAATTCAACGTGATGAACAGTTAAAAAATTCGACTGACGTCAATGAAATTACTCTTTCTGTGATTTTTGATAGAAAAAGAACAGACGAGCACTTCCCACCCCTCATTCTCTACAAACACGTCTGAGTCATGGTTAAGCTATGCAGTCCTAGTTAGCTGGAATATCAGTCCTCCTGCCTCAGCCTCCTGAGGGCTGGGATGTCAAGCCTGGACAGCTCAGCTCTTTCTTGAAATCGTAAGAACAAGAAGCACATTCGGGAAGCACCTGCAAAGATGACCAAGCCATGGCAGACATCGGTGTTCCTGATCACACAGCCACGTAACAGGATTTTATCAGCATCCAAAGGAAAGCTCCGTTTCCTCCAAAACAGCGTTCCCGTGAACTTGTCTAGCCGGTTGTTAGGTTCTTCACATTCGATGAAACCTTTTTCAAAAGGTGTGATTCACATAGTCAGTCAAATACGAAAGACCCGGGCTTACCCAATGGACGCCAAATAAAACAACTAGAATTTCAAACAAGTAAGGTAGTTCTGTACAAACCATCAAATGCTGCCAAGTTCTCTTCTCTTTGGAGATACTGGTCTGTGATTTCAAGGGCCATTTTGAACTTCAAATTGGTTTCTCTACAGGGAAAAGGAGGCAAGTAGAATTAAAGGAACACAATTTGGAGCTCAAAAGAACAAAAAGAAAATTCCATAAAGTAACATCAGGCCTGTCTGGGAGTGAGTGAAGCTTAACTGTTAGCTTGTTCTTTCTTCAAACTCTAATTGTAAGTTTAGATGGGGCAATCTGACGCTAGAGCAAGATTATAAGCCTAAAACGCGCCGCCTCCTTCTGCCGTGTGCCACTGTGCCAGGTAAGACGAAGTACCCACAGCCTTCTCTTCAAATGAACTTCTCACCCCCAACCTGGTCTACAATGTGCTGCCACACTACAATGGTGTGCAAAACAGACCCAGTGCAGCCACCCTGCTCAGCAACCCCTGTCCACGTACTTTCTGGAGCAGGCAATTGCAAGTGTTTCTGGAAGGCAGCTCTATCTAGGAAAGGAGGTGGCAGGAATACATAGGCTGCTCGGACCGCAAGGCTGCTGCTCCAAGCACAGCACAGAGGAAGGCAAGTATTAGCGCTCCATGCAGGGCAGGCAGGCACATCCACTTAGGAGAGCCAGGCTGTGAGTCACACAAGAGTCTTTACTCATTAGGAAGCTGACTGGTGAGCCCAGCTCCACCATTCGGTTATGACAAGGCATGACGGGACTTTCTGTCTCTGGAAAACTTCAGAATTTCCTAGCATTTGGAATAAGAGCTATGTCACTGCTGAGACTAGACAATTGACTGGCTGATCTACAGAGCCAGGGAAGGCTAGATGTCTACCCCTGTGACTCTAGACCCCCATAAAGCAGTGGGTCCATATCTGGGGTATGAGAAACACGGGCCACAAAGAACAGAGCCCTAACTGTCCCTTATGTGACCTTAACCAGGCTACTTCTCCCCCTAGGCCTCAGCTTCCTCATGGAGTAATAATTATAATTATATAGTTGTTAAAAAGATTAAATATCTACATGCAATTAAGAACTCAATAAATCGCTGGGCGGTGGTGGCGCACGCCTTTAATCCCAGCACTCGGGAGGCAGAGGCAGGCGGATCTCTGTGAGTTCGAGGCCAGCCTGGGCTACCAAGTGAGCTCCAGGAAAGGCACAAAGCTACACAGAGAAACCCTGTCTCGAAAAAGAAAAAACAACAAAAAAAAAAAAAAAAAAAAAAAGAACTCAATAAATCTACCGAAAATGGCTCAAAAACAGCACTTTATTCTAAAACTGATAAGCGAATTAAAAATTGTCTATTGACAAAGAACCTAGTCTCATTTCTGAAGATATAACAGAGTCCATGGTCATCTGTGAGTCTGATCACTTTATAAAGGGCTCAGATATGCGATCTTGATGGGAGGCGGGGAACAGCCTTTATAGTGAACACTCCATTTTATAGAAAAAAATGAGTCAGTCCACTCTGGACAGTCAGACTGCCAACGTGACTGAGGCAAAGGTCAAGTCTCGGGGTTTCCTACCCAGAATATGCAATGCACGTTTCCTTCCAGGCCACCTTTGACGTAGGTCCACCTAAGACACACTCACCCATCGAGCTCAGCTGTTTCTACATAGCAGAGGCTGTTAGGCTCTGAGCTGGACAGCAGCAGAATGTCAGCCTGTCCAAAACAAAAGATACCTATCACGCAGGGTCCCCAGAGTGGAAGGAACATGGGTGGGGTGGGGGATGGGGTGGGTACGCATGAGGAGAATGAGAGAAGCAGAAGCTGTTCACTTACGGGAATAAAATCATTCTTCTTCAAACGAAGGACGTCTCCGACTTGGATATCTTTCCACTTGATGATTTTGAACCTAAACATCAAAAATAACAATTTGGGTTTTTAAGTTTCAGGCCAAGAAATTATCGTTCTTCCTGGGTGTAAAGGTTCTGGAAAATGTGCAGATTACAGGAAAGTGTTTGCTATAAGTTCTCCCTTTCAATGACGTCACAAGAGTCACCGGACCCTGCTTGGGAGGCAATGGCAAAGGGACTTTGCTGTGTTCCTTCTACCCTGCCCAACATAAGGAAGAACCCACTCAGGGGCACTCCAACATAGTGGGGACAGTAGCCACCCCTCTCTTTATGCTCAGGGTTTGCTATCCCTCCCTAGGTTGGTTTTTTTTTATTTTTATTTTAAATTTTTTTCCCTCTGTCACTCATCACTTGCTTAATGCTAGTACAAGAACAGGAATGCATGATTCCCCCACAGGCCACCAAGAATCCCCAGTGGCCTGAAAGCTGGGCTCCTCTCATTCTTTCAATTCCACAGGAATTTTCCCTTTCTAAGGAATCCATGTTCACAAAGCATCAAGCTATAACACTCAGACCCAAAGGCTTGCGCACGTACACAAAAGGTGTACTACTAAGTAATGGCTTTGGAAACCCCGGCTTACTATTTCATCTGAGGTCACGCAACCATGGGGGTTGTCAAATGTTTGGCAACAGTAACAGATTTATGAACACACAACAACTCAAAAACCAAAATCAAATACTTAATGAGCCTGAGGTGTTTCTGGGAGTGCTTATTCAAGCTGCATCACAGGACTTCCCTGCAGCCATGGTTCTGTCTATAAACACTGGCCGGGATACCTTGGCCCAGGTTTGAGAACAGTACCTGTTACAGAGTGTGGTGTTTACAATGTACACACAGTGCTTTCTGTTCTTGTAGAGACATAACTTTTTTTTTAAGACAGGGTTTCTCTGTGTAGCACTGGCTATCTTGGAACTCAATCTGTAGACCAGGCTAGTCTTGAACTCACATCTGCCTGTCTCTGCCTCCCTGTTGGGATTAAAGGTGTGCACCACCATGATTGCCTGGCTGAGACATAACTCTTTAACTGTGGGAAACAAAGACTTTAATATTTCCTGTCATATTCCTCAGAAAGTTAGTATATCTTTGTATTACATTGATATTAATAATTGCTGGAAGGGAATTGTTGAGAATAAAATATGACAGATATGATGAAAATGCCATAATGAAGTTCATTACTTCGTATGATATCCTAAAAAAATAAATTAAAAATTTGGCTTGGGGTTGGAATAGAATTTGCAACAATTTCTTTAATGGCTATAAACTCACTCTGCCATTTGTACTGTGTATTTGTATGGAGCAGAGTTGCCAGCCTCGACAATTTACAGAAAATATTGACCAGCTCTGAAAAGTGCCAAAGCTATTCTAGGTCCTGCAATGTCAAATGTTCAGCCAAGACTTAATTCTTCATATAAAAATACACAAGCACATTCATCCCATTAGTATGAAAATGTACTTTCATCCTTAATAAATGGCAAAGAATTATATTGATAGCAAAGAATTGCTCTAAAATGATTTTTATGATTTATTATCAGACAATGATAGATTTATATTTATATTATATATACACCCACATACCTAAGGCTTCATAAAAATTTCTCAGGCAAAAAAGGAGTCATGAGCAGCAAAAGTGTCAGATGTGTTCTGTTATTGGCTGTGACAACCTTACAGGATTCAGCAAGCCAATTTCTGAACACAGACATTTAATTACTATGCTGTCCTCTCATGTGCTCACAAACAGCAGAAAACTTGAAACTTAAAATACATTTTAAGTATTTGCTAATATCAAGTTTCTCCAGTTCATAAGAATTTAAATCCCCAATGCCAGAACTTTTACAAATAATCTTGGCTTATCATTCAGTAAATGCAGCTTGGTGATAGAGTGTCGGTTTAGGATTGTATAAGGTTCTGAGTTCAAACTCCAGCACCAAAAACAATAATAAAACTAAAACATAAACAAAAAACAAAACATAAAGTGAAGAGAAATTTATACTTAATTTATATTTCAATATTTCTTACATCATGATTTAGAAATGTATGTCTTAATCCCAACTTACAAAGGGACTTAGCAACTTTATGTCCCAACTCTGGGAACATCAGAGGCCATTCTGTTGGGCTCTCTGAGTGATGTGACAGTTTTCCTGGAGGGGGCTTCTAGGTCCTACCTCACTGATGGCCCCAATTCTTATAGGTTCCACTGCACAGGCTGCCAGGGCCATGGAGCTGCCGGAGATGCTCCTCAGCCCAAGTTCAAGGCAAAGCCTGTGTGCATGCGTGTGTGTGTGTGTGTGTGTGTGTGTGTGTGTGTGTGTGTGTGTGTGTGTGTATTTCTCAGGATGGTACCTGGGGCCTCAGGTATGGTAGGCAAGTGCTCTACCCTGAGCTCCCTCCCTAGCCTCAGGGCTCCTCATTACCAACATCACTGATGCACACTAAACAGTGAGGTGGGATGGCAAAGAATCTTACCCTCTCTTCACAATATTGACTCTAGAGGATTCCAGAGGTGACTTCCAGCCCAGACTCCATTTATTTACAAGAAAAAAAGCCCGTGTCAACATTTACAACTTGGTGGTACTTATTTTGAACTAAGCGCAGTAGATGTGTGGCTGTTAATTGGGTTCCTTTCCTAATTGTGGACACATCAAACAGTCTTTTGAGGTGGGCCTTCATTCCCATTTTTAGCACTTGACTTTGGACTCATTCCTTGAGGACCTTGCTCATAAAACAACCCATTCCTGATCCCTCAGTTGGTTGACTTGGCCAGAGTTGACTGCATTCTGTGTTTCTTGAACAAGAGTCTATTGAATGCTTTCTGCACAGGAGATGCAGGACATAGTCTGGACCAGGAGATGGGACACCTACCCAAATAATTCTCGTACAATTTATGTCATAAAAGAAATGAGCACTAAATGTTCTGAAAATGGAGAAGGGGGAGAAATCACTTTAGGTGGCAAACTAGGGAAGGTATGGGGACATCCTGTATGAGGAAATCCCTGAAGGGGACACATTTGGGAATGGTTGAAGTAGCAGCAGCAGATTGGAGGCAGCAGGCTCGTGGAAGTACTAGATATTTGGGAGCACAAGCCCAGTCAGCAAGTACATATAATACAATTTGGGTATAGCTACACCACCCTAAAGGGGAGGTAACATCTCTCTACTATCAGACATCAGACTCACTATTAAAATACTAATGTAGTGGGCTGAAGAGATGCCTTGGTCAGTAAAGTGCTTGCAATGAAGTCTTGAGGACCTGAGTTCGATCCCCAGAGCCAGGAATGACAGTACATGCTTGTAATCGAAGTGCTAGGGAGGTGTAGATAGGCAGCGACCCCGGGCTAGCTTGCTAGCCAGTCTAACTGAATTGGTGAGCCCCAGAACCTTGAGAGACATGATTTCAAAAAGGGAGGCAGTAGCATCTGTGGGAAGATGCCCAACATCCAACATTGACTTCTGGAACCCTGTGTACATGCACTCGTGTCCACACACACACACACACACACACACACACACACACACACACAAAGCTAATGTGCCATAGACTTCTAGGCTCTAATAGAATGATCTTTCAGTATGCCTCTAGACATATTTATGCATGAAATCTTTGTAGCTAAATTAAAAATGGATACCTGCCATCCTTAATGACTTCACATGTCCTATTGTTGATTTCCTTGTCCATTTTGTGGCGAGCCTTGGGAAGGAAGATGAGGAAGTATTATTTGAATCATCTCAATATATAAAGCACCAATGATGAATGTTAGTAAGGTCAGAACAATAAGAAGAAGGTGGCTTGAGAAGTCCTTACCACATCATCTACCAGGTCTTTGACTGCCGTGATGCCCAGCACCAGAAGTAGCGGTACCAGTGTGGTATACCATGCCAGGGTAGAGATTTGAGGAATTGCCTAAAAGAAAAGGAAAAGCTTGTATACACATGTTCCCATGAAAACATACCTAACTTACAGGTAGTGGAGACCTGATTTTAAGTTTGCTAATCCTAATGCCTATCATTGAACAAGTCTACATACTGGAGCATGTCAAGGAAAGGACATTTAAAAACCATTCTGCTGGCTCTCTCTGGCTTCTGAACAGTCTGGCAGACAGTGGCCCCAGAAATTATCTCATTGTGGCTTTAACTAGACATCAAAGGGAGACATCTAAACCGTTGAGTAAAAATTCAAAGTAGGGTTGGGCGGTGGTGGTTGGACACCTTTTATTCCAGCACTCAGGAGGCTGAGGCAGGTGGATCTCTATGAGTTTGAGGCCAGCCTGGTCTACAAAGTGAGTTCCAGAACAGCCAGGACTGTTACACAGAGAAATCCTGTCTGGAGAAAAAAAATCAGAGTAGGTAGCGTGGGGAGAAAGCAGCCCTTAACTCTGAGCCGCAATGTGTCCAGCCAGTTACTGTGGGTCCTTCAATGCAACAAAAGATGGCAATAGATATGGTTGCTTCTGAAGGCAACTGATCAGGCAAAGCTCCAATCATGGTCCTTGCTGCTGGCTCAGGCAACAAAGCAATCTCCTTTGTTGGGTCAAGATAGGATCTCAGGTGCAAGGGATACGTCTTTAATAAAGATCTGTCAGAAACTTGTTGATCTTTGGACCACATCTGATTCTTTGATGTTAAGCTCTCGGGTTCAGCCCTGTTCAGCTCTACACATTCAGGCTTTCAGATTTTGGGCAAGTTACTTTTCTACACTAAGCCTTGGCTCTTTTCTGCAAGATGGAGTATGTGCTGGTGTTTATCTCATAGAGAGCCAGTAAACAGACAAACAGCCTGTCTGTTGCTGTCGCCTTAATGCAGATTGCTGTGTCCAATGTGCTGCAGCTTTATCACGAGCATGTAAATCTGCCTTCTTCCTTCTAGAAGTCGATGAAGGGAAAGTAGCCCACTGACCACAGAGAAACCTAACATGACTTGAAGTGTACACCTGTACACTTGCCCGGTGACACGCCCTTTCGGATCAAGTTATCAGGCTTTTTGTCTGCCAACATCTGTTGGGTAGCCACTTCTTCCTCGGGTGTTTGCTCCTTCTATACTTTCTGCTCCACATACCCCACATCCCTCTCAGATGTACATCCGCTACATGTTAGAGCTTCATTAGTAAATCTCAGTTGTGTTTTCCCATCCAACCCTTGTGATAGAGGATCTGATAAAGCCAACTGACAAAGTTATCTTTATAACCCACATATCGGGTACTAAAGGTCGATTCTGAGCACTAACTAAAATGTGGAGAGCCCCTTGATTATAGTAACCGTTTCTATACAGATAAAAGTCTAACGCTCCAGATAAGGACTCCTTGGCTTAAAAAAAAGTATTTTCTTTCTAACATAAAACCAATTTACAAAAATAACTTAGAAGCTTTATGAACAATTTATCAATAAAAAGTCAATAGTATCCTTATGGAAAAACAGATGACTAAATAAAAAGAAGGTAAATATAAAACAAACAACAAAAACCCTATTAATTTTAAGGTATAAATAATTTTATAAATATTTTAGTTTTATTTACTTTAGGGATACAGTTTATCACTCACATCAGTACAAAATCAGTTTTTTGAAAACAGAGTTAAACCATGTCTGTTGTTTCAAGCCTGTTATCTTAGATACTTAGGATGCTGAGGCAGGAAGATTATAAGTTCAAGGCCTGCCTGGGCCTTGACATTCTGCCTCAAATTGAAAAAGTAAAAAGAGGGCTGAAGATGTAGCCCAGGGGTAGAACGTGTATGAGGCTTAAAGTTCAATCCCCCATATCTGAATCAAAAATGCAAAATAGAATCAGAATAATATCTGCCTCATTTATTCTCTTCACTCACTGAGCTGGTTCTGCACATGAGGCACAGATCCCTTATGCAGAAAACCCCGATATAAATATAAAACACGTTGGAGATTGTCTACTTGCTGCACACCTACAGCGTAATCACTGACAACAGATTCAAGGCATCAAAGGGCATTACCTGCAAGATAAGAAGGATCAGGAAATAGAAATTGGCTGCTCGCTTAAATTGTTCAAACAAATTCATGGGTAGAAAGGTAAGTCCATTGTACTTGTATGTTTTAATTGCATTATTCTGTTGGGGGAAAAAAGAGTTATTCTAAATGGTACCATACAACAAGTACACCCACCTGCACAAATGACTATTTCCCACAGCCTGTCAAAACCCAGGGCCATAATTTTCCAGTCAGAAGAACACTGAGATTTTCTTAAAGTACTTCATTCTAGCCAGGCTTGGGATGACTTTAAGAGTCTAGATCACAAGACAGACACCAGACTGTGACTTTATGGATCCTGCTGACACACTTCTTGAGCCATAGGACCTCTTAGAACTTGGGGCAAAGATTGATGTCAACATGAACAGAGCAAGGGAGTACCTTTTATTAAGGGAAGATGAAGGCCACTGTGTCCGAAAGAGCAAAAGCCATTTTGTAGGTTGATTGTGTTCTCCAAAATGTATACTAACCCCTAACTCTGATTGATGCCTTTTAACAAGATCTTACTTGTCTATGGGGTCCTGGCAGGTGAAATCAAGATGACTTCACAGTGGATCAGGGTGAGTTCTAAACTAAGGACTGGTGCCTTTATAGGAAGGTGGGGGGAATTGGATACAGAGGCACACGGGGAGAAGATAGAAGCAAGGATTGGAATGATATATTTACAAGCCAAAGAATGGTAAGACTTGTGGGCAAGCACCAGATGTTGGGCTAGGCGTGGATCTGGTCCCGAGATTCTCCATAAGGAACCTACCTTGTCAAACCTCTTGACTCTGGACTTCCAACTTCCCAAACTATTAGAAAATAAAGTTCTGCTTCCTAAGCCACAAGCTGTGGTACTCTAACGGTCCGCAGGAGAAAAGAGAGTCTAAGAATGAGCACCTACACCCTTCTCTTTGGCTATCAAACTATTGAAACAGTGGTCTCCAAGAAATTGGAATTGTCCCAACACTCTCATGTTGGGAGAAAAAAAAAAGGCTGAAACCTCATGCCAGCCAGAGGAGGAATTTCTTTCCTGGAAAGAGATTTGACACAGTTATGACAGCTTGTCAGATCACCTTGTAGATCTGAGTAGACCGTCACAAGGATGGGTCAGTGACAGGTGGACAGCTTAGCTATGCATACTTCTCATGCTCCAGTTATCTTTAACCTCATAGAAGGGTCTGGAAGATGGAATTGGGAAGTCTCTAGACTGCTTTAATTGTTACTCTTCTCACTGTGGCCATACTGAATAAATTCATTTCTCTGCTTTTAACTAATACTTGTCTGTATTCTGTCTTATAGGGTTATTGATTTTTATTTATGTGTATGAATGTTTTGACTGCATGTATGTATGTGGACCACATGTACCACATGCATGCCTGGTCCTTGCAGAGGCCAGAAGAGGGTGCCATACTCCTAGGAATTAGAGTTATGGAGGGTTGTGAGCTGCCATGTGGGTGCTGGGAACCAAACCTGGGTCCTCTGCAAGAGCAAGTGCTCTTAACCACTGAGCCATCTCTCCAGTTCTACTGATCTATATGCTTTATCATGTTTTAAAGAAATAAGCATTTTCTAGGTGAAAATTTCTCTGATATCTCTAAATCCATCCGAGGCAGAGTCAACTTGTTACTTTCAAAGAAATGCTTCAGTATTGGTGTTTTATAATTTTCATAAAATACTTTAGCAAGAACTCCGCCACTACACAGGGGACATTTCCATTAATATAATTCTATTTTGTTTCAAGTCACACCTACCAATCTTCAGGGTAGCTAAATGTTAATAAAAATGGTATTCTGTAAAATAGGGGAGGGTTATAAATAGCCCCAGGCTAATAGTTACCTAGGTGGAAGGTACTGTTTGAAGCTGACAAGCATGACTTAACTAGGCAAACTTGGGCTAGTATAAAAACAATTCTGTCATTAACTTACCGCATATTTGCTCTCCTTAATACAAAAGAACTTGGTGTTCATAAAATGAGGTTGTTCGTGGAACTTCCGGTCATTTGCTTTGACTTGCCATGTGCAATCTTTAAAAGAGAAAGAGAGAAGAATTATAAGTAGAGAATCACTGGGAAGGAATCAAATTGAAGGGAGGCCTATAGAGTGGGTCCTAATTCACTGTGTGTGTGATGGCCTCTTCACAGAGGCCATTGGGATACCAGCAAGGAAGGAGAATGGTGGGAAGTCATCTGTGGAAGATGGAAATCTACTGTCATAGAGCTTTGAAGGACCTGTGATGGCCAATCTTCATTGTCAATTTGGGTTGACAATGGGGTCCAGAATCACACGGGAGACAGAGCTTGTGGTGAACCTGTGTGGAATTATCTTGATTACATTAACTGAGGTAGGAGACCCACCTTAACTGTGAGCACACCAAACGGGTTTGGGTCCTAACCTGAATAAGGAGGAGAAAGGGAGCCAAACACAGGTGTTCATCTCCAGCTGCCTCCTGAATGAGTGTGGTTGCATCTTAAATGGCTACCTCAATCTCTTAGTGCCAGGACTTCTCTGCATGATGGACTAAACTCCCTTTCCATTAAGTTCCCTTTGTTTAGGTATTTTATCACAACAGGGAAAGTAAATAAGATAGACCTCAACCTCACAATCCTTAGAAAGAATCAAACCTGCCAACAGCTTCATCTCAGCCTTTTAGACTAGGGGCCAATGAGAATACATGTCAGATGTTTAAATTACTGCTTGTAGTGCTAGCAAGTTGCATTTTGACCAGTTAGTTGCTCATGGAACATTAATGTTCTAAAAGAGCAATCTACCTCTAGACATGACCAAAACAAAAAATGCCAAAGATCTAGAAGTTCACAGCCATATTAAATTTTCAATTTTATTGACTTGGTTTCTAATATTTACATTTTTAAAGAAATGTTTAGTGAATGAATAAATCGCAAAGAAGGGTATTATCAATTAACCCCACATTTTGGAGTCACAATCTTGGGTTGGCGTTGTGCATGCCTTTCCCTGGTGACTAACGCCTGTCACCTTTCCAAGTTCATTTCATACTGTTGCTATGTCTGAACTCCAGGAAACTTTAGAAAGTCCATAGTATCTCAGATGCTGAGGAGGGAGAACATTCTTTTCTAACAGCTGTCTCCCTAAACACCTATTTATTCCCACTATACCATGATGCTAACTTGATTCTCCCTAGGGTGGATCCCTGAGGTCACTGACAGAGTGACAGCACAGTTTCCAACTCTGCTGAAACCTGTACATATAGCTATATCTTTGGGCACTAATCTCTCCAACTGAAGTGGCCAATTTCAATTGCCAGCTTGACACACTCTAGAATCACCTGTGAAGAGAGTTTCAACGAGGACTGGATAGATCAGTTTGGTCTGTGGGTATGTTTATGGGGTGGGGGTTGTCTTTATTAGACTAATGTCCACTGTAGGTGGCAACATTTCCTAAATCTGAGTCCTGGACTGTATAAGAATAGAGAAAGGTATCTGAGTAAGGAGCATACATGCATCCATTTCTCTGTGCTCTTGGCTGTGGATGTGATCTGACCAGCTGTTTTAAGTTCCTGTCACCTTGAGTTCCCTCTTATGATGGACTGTAACCTGGAATTGTGAGCAAATACAAATCACATATTTGTTCTCCTTAATATGAAATAACTTTATGTTGATAAAATGAGGTTGGTTGTGGAACCTTCAATCATTTGCTTTGACTTGATATATGCAATCCTTAAAAGGGAAAGACAAAAAAACAGTATGTAGAAACCCAGGTCATTGTTTTGTGTCAGGGCATCTTGATCACAGCACAGAAGTGAGACTAGGCCACTGTTCTTCCCACCCTATGGCCAATGTCACTCCTAAGCCTGCTAGAGGCTCTTGGTGCCAAGTATGTCCTGATCTACCCAAAGTCCTGTAGCTGTAGGACTCCACACTTTTGCTACAAATACAGGCATGTCCATGGGTGAGCACAGCTGGAATGGCCCAAATTCTGATGAGGTTCTTCATAGTAGCCTCATGAGATGCATGTATTTCCCCCTGTAACCCACGATATCTTTCCACCTGTCTGGAGGGATGCACAGCTTCACAGGAAGCTAACGAGTGGCAAGCTTCTTGGATAGTTGATGTTTCTCATAGTCTTAGCCAGAGTCAAGACAGGGAGTCTGGGTCACTCTGAAGTTGTTAGAGACTTGCGACTGCCTCCTCCAGTGGCTTATTCATGCTCAGCATAGCCAATGGTAGTTGGGCCAACAGCATGACTTCCAGCAATAGACTTGAGGACCATGTTCTCCTTGTGGCCTGTTGTACACTGGCCATGCCTACTCTTGTGCCGGTATGGACAGAATTGCTCAGACACTGATGGCTGTGTGACTATAGCCATTCCTCTAGGAGAGTGTCCCCTCTGGACATGTTGAACAAGCCAGTGCACTGCTCATTGACAGCTGTCATTTGGCTACTCTGTCTTTGAATATTGAAAACCACAATCCTTAGGTAGAAGGTGTGAATGTAACTAGCCATCACATTCCAGGCAGAGTTACCCCAATCTAATCCCCGTTTATATGGCAGCTTTTAACCTTTCAAACCCTCAGTGACATGTCCTTTATCAGTGCCACTCCCAAAGAACACAGTTTATTCTATCTTCTGTCTGCTGCCCCTTTGGACAGAGCCACTCCATGGGTCTTCAAGTGATAGAGCTGACCCTGACCCTAGAGCAGAGGTAAGAAAGACACTTTGAGACATACGAATGAACACGTTCTCATGAGGCTAGACAGAGGTTAGACCTCCCACCTTCACACTCACCCTACATTGTAGCCAAGCCAGTCAGAGGGACAGCAGTGACCATTGCTATTCTAACTACATTTTACCGTGGGTACTGTGTCCTCCTCCCTGCCCAGACTGGTTCCCAGGGGAGCCTGGAGCATGCCAAGCTTGTCCTTGAATTCTTTGCAGGTCCTCCATGTGTTCCAAACACACTAGCACCAAAAGTATCTTCAGAATGAGTTGGAAATGCTAAATTCATAGTTCAGCTTGCTCCCTGTCTATATCAATTGGTGCCTTATTGCTGAAGCCCAGCACTCAGTGAAAATTTAGGCTCAAGGGACCTTCCAACACAGAGGTGACTTCAGTTGGCCATGAGACTGCATCTCCTGTGTTTTGTCTTGCTCCTCCACACTGGGCTCCTACTGCTCTATATTACATCAGCTTTATAGATACCATGTTCCATCCTCTGTGTGTGTTGGGCATAGTGCTTAGTGGTTAACATCTATATTTCATAGCTCAGGACATTGAGGCATTGGTAGGATCAGCAAGAGGACCAGTGGCATAAGACTCAGAATCTAGCTGGTCTCTCTGAGCCTCCAGTATAGCCTGCCCCCCACCTTGCTTTGCTGGCTAGGCCCTTATTTTGGAACACAATCTCTATACCACTCTGCCAGCGACAGCCAACTTGGGAAGATCCTTTATGAGACCACGGCCACCTTTCCTCTATTACCACAGCACACAGCCCTGCTTGTTCTCCTGATATGAAGGCACAAATGTGTTGCTGCCACGAAAGCTCAAAACATGGATGTCATCAGTTAGGAGTTAGGCCAAAGGCGGCATCCCCCAGCCTTGGATTCTTCATCAACCTGCAGGGAGATGACCTTTCTTTGAGCGGCATACAAGTGGGTGGGTCCAGTTTTGATGAAATTAACAATGAGTGTGACATGCCATTTTTGGCTGGGGAAATAGAGACAGGAAAATCTATGAGTAAGGGATCATAAAACGCTCAACCATGCAGCAATTGCAAAAATCAAAGTCGTACTTATGAAAATACTTCATCTTTTTCAGTGACTCACTTTTCATCGTCCTACTCCTTGGGAAACACCGATACTAGTATAAGAGATCAAGTGCAGGCTGCCAGAGAATGCAAATAATGAACTTGATTACATTTTTGAAAATCACAATACCATTACTGAGCGTTTCCCTGTGTGGTTTGCCTGCCACTCATCAGGTAATCGTAAGTGTGGTGTTATGACAAGTGGAAATGTTCCTGGCATCTCCCAAGCTCAAGAGCAATTTCATCAAAAGGGAAAATGGAAAAGGAAGTACAAAACAACCCATGAGCACTGTGATAAGATCTGCAATCAGAACACTTCTTCCCCACTCAAGGGAGAGCGCTGAAGGAAAGTAGCAAAAAAAAAAAAAAAAGGTGGGGGGAGCATTTCTTAGGATAATCTTGAATCCATTCCATTTGTAGCAATTTGCAGATGTATCTGCTTATTTTATTATTTTTAAGGTATTTATTCATTTTTATTGTATGTGTATTAGTGTGTGCCTGCATGTGTGTATATGCACCACATGCATGCCTGGTGCCCACCGAAGCTAGAAGAGACATTGGGCTTCTCCCTGGAATTGGAGTTACAGACAATTGTAAACTGCCATGTGGATACTGGAGATTCAACCTGGGTCCTCTGCAAGAAGCAGAGTGCTCTTAACTGCTAAGCCAACTCTCCAGCTCCTACTACTTTATTCTCTCTTCTTGTTTTGTTTTATTTTTTTGAGACAGAGTTTCTTTGTATAGTTTTGGTGCCAGTCCTGGAACTCACTCTGTAGACCAGACTGGCCTCGAACTCACAGAGATCCGCCTGCCTCTGCCTCCCGAGAGCTGGGATTAAAGGCGTGCGCTACCACCACCTGGCTTTACTGTTTCATTCTTTAAGACAGGGTCTTATGACATGGCCCAAGCTGGCCAGGAGCTCATTATCATCCTGCCTCAGCCTCTTGAGTGCTGGGGTACAGTTGTGTGTACCATACCCAGTGACACATGCTTTTAAGGTTTTGCTTGAGCTTACTGAAGATGTGACACATTCTAGGCACCGGTATTCCAGAGCACTTCTGAGAACCATTGCCCTACACTTATTCCAGGGAGGGAAGAGAAGCTACAGGGATTCCGGAGAAGAAAGAAAAGGTCAGCGTGAAGGACTGAGCCCCAGTCTCAGAAACACCCAGGAGGGGCGTGTAAGAGGGGTGCACACCTTCAGTTGTGGCAGTTACCGGGATGCTGGGGCAGGAAGACCAAAACGTACAAGCCCGGGGCTGGAGCAATGGCTCAGCAATTAAGAGCACAGTAGCTCATGCAGAAGACCTGAACTCAGTTCCCAGCACTCAGATAATGGTTCACAATCATCCATAACTCCAATTTCAGGGAATTCAAAGAGACCTTCTGATCTCTGTGGGCACCAGGTACACAAGTGGTGTGCATACACACATGCAGGCAGGACACCCATACGCATAAAATAAAATAAATACATCTTTAAAAATTAAAAAAAATAAAGTTACACAGGCCAGCCTGGGCTATACAGTGATACCCTATTAAAAAAAAAGACAAAACAAAACAAAAACACAAAAATGAGCCAACCAGCCAACCAACAACAAGGCAAACCAGCAAAAGAGCCTAGGAGGAAAGAATAAGCCATTCTGAGAATGAGCTGCACTGCATGAGATTTCCCGCCTTCCCCTGGTGTGCCCAGTCCAGCCCCACCCCACCCAAGCCCAGCAGCTTCCTTATGCCCTCCCCTAGCCTGTTTTCATTTGTAAGCTGTAAACAAAGGACAATTTCTAACTCCCCATAGAAGCAGTTAGGGTTGCCAGAGATTACCATAGTCTCTTATTTTATATGTCTGATCAATATGTTGAGGGGCCTGGAGAAAATGCCCAGTGTGTTTGTATCTGAAGTTTAGCTACAAGAGCTCCTCAACTCTCCTTCAGAAACCTGCCTGTAGTCAAGGCTCTTGGTTGGCCTGTATGGACAACATATTGGTGTCTCTTTATCTTTGGAGATTTGAGCAATATTACAACCAAAGACCATAAAAAGATCTGAAGATGGTGGTCTACGGTCAAATTTCAAATACTTACAGAAAACACTTGAAATACCTCTCTTCCAACACCCTTAATAAATAAATATTTATTTATGCTAGCTTTTGCAAAAAATTAATGTGACTATGAGCATTTAGAAACACAGTCAGAGAAATGCTCAGAGATTGAGAGCACTTCCTGTTGTTGCAGAGGACCTGGGTTCAGTCCACAGCACCCATAGGTGGTTCACAATCATCTATAACTCCAGTTCTAGGTGATCTGGTGACCTCTTCTGACTTTGTAGGCATTGCACAAACATGGTGCATACACATACATGCAAGTTTATATACTCATACATATAAAACTAAAAAATCAGAGAACACTTATTAATGTGGTTTGAAATGCTGTGCTAATGTGCATGCCTTTAGGAAGGCTAGCAAAGCAATACTTGGAGGTGTTTGCCTTTGGGATACAGTTCACTATACACTTACACCATAATAATAGGTTTCAGTCAAAGAAAGCACCTTGTCCCATTTGCTAGAATAGGGACAATGACAAAGTAAAGAGGAGAAATTATAAACTTATCAGCAGCTACATCAAAATACATCTATGTATGCCAGAAAGATACTCAACCAGAGTTGCAGCAACAAACCAATCAGGCACATGTCTGGGATGCATGCAACATCAGCCACATGTGGATCAGTATCACGCCACGCTCCGCTAAAGGCTTGTGTCACTGATACATCTGAGCACAGCTACGTGATGTCCAGAGTGTTCCCACAGATGCCAAGTGCTTTGATGAGTGCCATCTGGCAGAGGGAGCGAGCATGGCCTTGTCCCCATTCCTCTCTGCTGTTTTGAATTCTCATTTACAAAGCCACCAACAACCAAAAGCCCGGATCAGTTGCTGCAAGCTGTGACAGATGCAGGAGACTAGAAACATCAAAATCTTAGAATCGTAATATGAAGAGGAGAATCATCCCAGAGAAACATGGGTACAGGACACAGGCAGGCATGTCACATTAAAAAAAAAATGCGGACAGTTCTTTCACCGGAGAAAAGACCCTGGAGATAATCAAAGAGAAATGCGGTCCACAAAGGTACCATTCTTTATCTTCTAATGCTAAAATTCTGGCAAAGAATAAAGAATCTAATGACATGGAGTTAAAAAGAGTAAAGAATTGGTCCTGTGGATCGCCTCTGTGGAGGGCAGTTTGACCATGTCTCAAAATCTGGTACGCAGTGTACTGTAGCGTGCTCCAATTTCTAGGAGTCACCCTCTGAGCATGAACTACTCTGGAGGTGAAAGATGGAATGGTGCAGAGCTTCTGAATACAGCCAAATTTTCCAAGGATTAGGAAGAAGCCAAACACTTTCTAGGAGAAGTTGGTTAAACATCCGCATAATGAAAATAAAACAAATGAGGTGACGTCATATGGATGACAGGAAAATTCTCCACATCGCATGGCCAACTGACAAAGGCAGAGGGCATCTATTATATTATGCTATGAGATGCACAGAAGCAATACATGGTATGACCATATGCACACACATATCCCTGGGTACATAGAGCAACAGGTATATGAGTGTCTGTGCATATCCATGTGTGCACTACATACCTCTGGAAGGATCTATGAGAAACTAGGAAGAGCAAGTTTCTTTCCCAAAAAGGAAAATTCATGGCTAAGGAAGAGCCAGAGATGTGGGATTTATTTTCACTCTCTACCCATGCAAATGTGGATTCAATTTGCATATATTACCATTAAAATATGAGTGTGATTCTATTACTTCTCTCAATTTATGTAAAAGCAATATATAGGTTGTTTAATTTTTTTTTTTTTTGAAACAGGGTTTCTCTGTGTAGCTTTGGAGCCTGTTCTGGATCTCGCTCTGTAGACCAGGCTGGCCTCGAACTCACAGAGATCCGCCTGCCTCTGCCTCCCGAGTGCTGGGATTAAAGGTGTGCGCCACCACCGCCCGGCAGGTTGTTTAATTTTTGTAGTCATTATGTTACTCTATTTACTATTACATATGCCTATGTCTATATAAATTCTAAAGGCAATGGGGTTATGGGTAAGGACAAATAAAAAGTGGAGTGCATGGGGCTAGAGTTGCTGTTCAGTGGTAGAGTGCTTACCTAGCACGTGTGAGTCCCTAACACTGGAGGTGGGAGGGGGAAATACTAGAGAAGATGAAACTTTGGCATAGCCATGGAAATAAGTATAAATACATCTTTACAATGTTTTTGGATAAGAATACATACTGTATAGATCCATATAGATAAACACAAAGTTTGAAAGCACGTGGAACCTAACAACAGTACTTAAAGACGTGGATTCAGAGAGCAAAACAGCAAAGAGGAAAGGACTCGTGGCTGTGAAAATAAGGTCAAGGCCAGCAAGATGGCTCTGAGGACAAAGATGCCTGCTGCCAAGCGTGACCACCTGAGTTTGAGCCCTAGGCCCACACGGTGGAAGACAGGAACGGACTCCTCCAAGTTGTCCTTTGGCCGTCACATGTAGGCCTCAGCACACATGTGCCCTCACGCACATACACACAATCAATCAATCAATAAACAAACAAATAATAAATGCGATAAAAAAAATTTTAAAGGAAAGGATGGAGTTTCCCTCTGAGCAGGGAGGGAGGGAAGAAATGTAAGCTCTCCTGGCCATCAGCCATACGCTCATGCTTGACATGGGGACGGTGCCACATGTTCATGGAATAACTGTTTAGCCAGGTACTTGTGTTCTCTGTGGTTTTTCAGGACTGGAAAACATACGAAAAGAAAGACACCGAAGTCCGATGTGCACCAGATGTGTTTGCTTGTGATCCCAGCACTCGAGAGGCAGAAGCAGAAGGATGGCGGCAGGTTTAAGTCCAGCCTAGTCAATCTATTTAGCAAGTTCAAGGTTAGCCAGGGCTACATAGTAACACCTTGTCTCAAAACAAAAACAAACAAACAAAGACCAAAACAAAAAACTCAAAAACAGAAAACAAAACTGAACCTAAAAAGGAAGAAAGGCAGGCAGGCAGATAAACAGAAAGGGAAAGCAGAGACAGAAGAAAAGTCGCCTTGGCTCTGATGGCCAGAAGAAACGGGCACAGGTGACCAAACTTCCCTAAGTGTCAACTTTACAGGGCCACCAAGCCACATTCTTCTGAAGGGCTCTGACTGTGTGCCTAGGGGGGAGGAAAAGTGACCCAGGGTGGGAGATGGGGGAGTTAAGAGAAGACAGCCCTGTCCTCTCTATGCAGGAAGGCTCCAGCCTCGCTCAGGTCTCTGAGCCCAACTACGGTCCTTCTGCTCCAGTGTGGGCCTGGCAAAGCAGCTGTTCTGCCAACAGGCCGCAAGGGGTGGAAGAGAAGATACCCATCAGGTCACAGAATGATCCTCACCAAGGAAGGTGTGGAACTCGTCTCCTCATTTTCCTAAACCAGGTTCACCTCTATTGACAACCACAGTCTCTGAAATTGTGGATGGATAAAGATCAGATTGGCTAAAGTAATGACCACAGCTGTAATTCTGGGAGCGAGGGTCCCAGACCACCAGCAGCCACACACGGGCACTTGTTGGAAATGTTGTTAGAAATGTCAGCTCTTAGGCCCCACCCCAGAGCCATGGCAATGGAAACTGTAGATGGAGCTCAGTGGTGTTTTTCACAAGCTATATATGTGAATCTTCTGGACATACAAACTCAGAAAGCAGGGATATATGTGTGAGCTATTGTGTGAGACAGATCCAAAGAGAAACATCTGTGGATCAAGCTTAATCTCAACCTCCAAAAGCCCGACTGTCCAGCCAAAGTAGGGAACACAGAGATACCTAAATACCCACACAATAAGATGAACACTTACTAAATGTAATGATGGATACTTGGTGGTATGGGAAGTCTAGCCCAGCCAGGGTGTGGTAAGAACACATTTTGGAACAGATGTTCCTTGTATTGACTATTTTGTGTCTGGTTTGTCTTTTGTCTTTTGAGGTGGGGTCTTTCCATGTTGGCTAAGCTAACTTTGAATTTATCATCCTTCCTTTTTAGCCTCTGGACTACGTGAGCCACCACCCAGGCTTATGATTCTTAGAAGCTCATAATTATGCCAGTAAAGGAAGAGGAAAAAGGTCCAAAGGGTATTTGAGGGAAACAGGATGTTACTAGCAAGAACCTACAGCTGGAAAAGCCTGGCCTCAGCCCACATATGTAAATCTGGGCACTGCAGGACCACAGGGTGACTCAGGGAGGGACCAGCTAGGACCCAGCAGATGGTGGGGCCTGGAACTCCATGGCAAGACCACAGACATCTATCAGAGGGCTTTAGAGGGGAAACTGACATGGTCCAGTTGAACTTGACATCAGTCACACAAGCAGTAAGATGTACTTGAAGGGAACAAGACTAAAGTCAGAAGACCAGGGCCATCATTAAAGGTAGCATGAACAAGGACCCCCAAGAGCTATGGTCTTAGAAATACAGGAAATAGCTTCAAGAGCTATCTTGCCCTTTCTGCAGTAAAGCCAGAAAGAATAAAAAATAAGGACAAACTAGACTCAGAGGCCTGAGTAGCACACAGCCTTGGAAAGGCAGGAAAGTCGCCCAACACAAAACCCTACACTTAAACATTTAAGCATTATGCAGTTCAGTGTGTGTGTTTATGTGTGTGTATGTGATTTAAAAAAAAAAAAACCAACTAGACTGTGCAGTTCTGGAGCATGAACTTTTGTGACAATGTTGTCTATGGCCACACTGCCCTGATCACCACCAGATCCTCTATGATTTCAGAAGCTAAGCAGGGTCTGGCATGGTTAGTACTTGAATGGGAAATGACAATGTTATACCTGGGGCCAGGGAGATGTCTCAGCAGGTAAAGGTCCTTGCCACCAAGCCTGATGGCATGAGTTTTATCCCAGGGCTCACAGATGGAAGGAGAAAACCAGTTCCCAAAGCCGTCCTCTGACAGTGTGCGCGCCCCCGCCCCACACGCTCACACACATTAATAAACACAGACACACAAATAGACAAAATTATTTTAAAGAAAAGCACGTGGCTGATAGAGTGTGGGGAGATGGGTCTAGCTGAGGGCTTGTGTCTGTCATGTTGGTTTACCCATGATCAGAGAAGGAAAGTCAAGTAGATAGTATGAAATTCCCACATGTGAATATGTAAAGAATAAAAAAAAATACATCTAATTTGGTGGAGTTTCCTCAGATCTCTAGGTTTCCATGGGCCAGCTTTATCTGTATTTGGGATCCAAGCAAAAATTAATAAGGTCCCCTACACTCCTGTGTCTTTAGTTACAGATCCCTCATGCAGGTGTTCCTGTCAGCAGCTGTCCAGCTGTGCCAGTTTCATGAACATTACATCCATTCTAAATTCTGCCAAGAGCAGAGATATATCTTCCCTGTGAGCTAATGTTCTTGACTAGTAAGCATTCCACCTTAAATACTGCTCATCAATTGACTATTAAATATTCCATCTTAAATATCATCCACCCAGTGATTGGACATTTTGCCATAAATACTGTCTGCTAAATGGCCACTTTGGATTAGAACAGAATTCTGAAAAAAGTTACAAGTCAGAAGAAAGTTTTAATGAAATACAGTTTATGGCTATTATTTTTTTCAGACAGGTCTCATTATTGATGCCTGGCTGGTCTGGAATTCACCGTATAGACTCCGCTGGCTGTGAAGTTACAGAGATCCTTCTGCCTCTGTCTACCAAGTGCTGAGATAAAGGTGTAAGCCACCACCATGCCTGGCCTATAACTTTATACTTTTGAATACAGAAGAGCAAACCAACCAGACAGAGTGGCTGGCTGCAATGTGATGAATGGGGCTGCCAACTGTGGGTAAGACCAAACCATACCAAGTGCCAGGACAAGGGGCTAGTGGGGAGTCCATGTGCAGTACAGTACTTCTCTATGGTAAGAGTGGCAGGGAGAGGAAGGGGTATGACCACAGAGAAGCCACGGAAGGGAGCCTCTGCTTATCTTGCCCTATTATTTTCAGCCTGAGAAGCTCCCAAGGCCTTCAACGGTGGCATGTACACTAGCCAAACATGGCTGCCTGAACCTGCTCCCCATCACTCAGGCTCCAAGGATTCCATTCAGTGCCTGGAACCCTAGCTCATCTGAGCCTCTCTTCCTTCTTTAGGAATCACTGCTGCCTCATTCTGGAGCATGCTGGAGCCAGTCACCTGTCTCATTCTGGAGCATGCTGGAGCCAGTCACCTGCCTCATTCTGGAGCATGCAGGGAGCCAGTCACCTGCCTCATTCTGGAGCATGCTGGAGCCAGTCACCTGTCTCATTCTGGAGCATGCTGGAGCCAGTCACCTGCTTCATTCAGGTGAGCTGATCTCCAGGAAGCCTTTGGTACACAGAGATTTTTCTGGTAGAGCTCAGTTTGACCCCTATGCCAATCCCTACTGATGCACTCACAAACTCCCCTTTTCACATGCCAACATAGGACGGGGGTCTAGAACTAGGTCAGACTAGAAAGATGGGACCCCAGGCCACAAGAGCACAACCCTGATTGGCTAGCAGATATCTACTATCTCCAACCAGTCATCTCAGTTTTTGAATTTTCCCAGGATAGGTGCTGAAAAGGAGAGGAAGCGAGTGTGTATTTTTCCTGTGGCACCACAGGCTGGATTTCAGTTCCTCCATGTACCATCATCATGACTTCCCTCCCTACCACACTCCCTGCATGTGATCTCCATGTGAGCACTCTTCTCCCCTGACCAACTCCTTATCTTTCAGATGACGTGTGGGTATCAAGGGGAAGCAAGCCCACAGGATCCATCAGGGACAGATTCCCTGCTACACGTCAATCCATCAAAGACAAGTCACTATGTAAACGACACTTTGAGTCTCCCTGAGGGCTTTGGTGTTATGTTTGTCATTATGTGTGTGTGTGTGTGCGTGTGTGTGTGTGTGTGTGTGTGTGTGTGTGTGTGTGTGTGTACGTGTGTACGTGTGTGTATTCATGTGCCACAGCATGTCAGAGGACAAGTGAGGGGGTCCATTTTCTCTTGCCACAAGTGGGTTTTGGCAATTACCTTAACCTGCTGAACTGACCCTATGATGTGGGTGGAAAGGCTTAGTTTGTCACAGGCATTTACAGTCCTGAACAGCAACATGCAAAGAATTGAAAGGGGGAGGGGCAGAAGGAGGAAGATGAGGGTTTTCTGAGGGGCGGGGGTGTTAGAAAGCTCTGGAGGTGGGAAGATGATGCTTGGGACAAAGCTCAGCAGGTCTGGTGACCTTTAAGAAAGCATTATCTGTAGCGGCAGGAAGCCCACAGAGGGGAAGAACCCAGTGGGATGGGAGGGTGTGATAGCTGATAGTGGCTTTTAAAAACTTGGCCATGAGAACTGGAGCCTGGAGCATCCCATGCAGAAGGTGGAGTTTAGGTTGGAATGTGGCCTGAGGCATAGATGCTGTGTAGCTGGATCAGCCGTCAGAGCTGGAAGGCAAGACAGCTTTTACTAGATAAGTAAATCAGCTGTAAAGGAGACAGGAGGCGGTGTTCACACCCTATTCCTAGACTCAGAAAGCCTAAATTTGCATCAACCCAGAAATTCTCTCCAGAGCATCTTCTTTCCCGAGGCTCTAGGTACTTCCAGAAGGGAAAGAAGTATTACCCAAAGAGTTGGTCTGGGGACATCAGGACTACTAAGCTGGTCGGCTAAAAGCCAGCATCCCGCAGCCAAGGAATGGTAGAAATCTCTGGCTCCACAAAGATAAATTGTTTTCCACTTTTGCTAACGATGAAGCCGAAACCTCAGAGGGAATAAGAGTTCCCATCTTTCCAGTATCAGAGGCAACCAAGGCCTGGGGTCCTGACACTCTGTCCCCCAGAATCTGGTGTCCTCATGCATTCGTCAGCAAGCATCCGCTGGCTGCTGTCTATGCTTGCCCAAGGTGAACAAGAATGAACCTCAGTGAACACTGCGAGCTTATCTCCCCTCCTGGCACATTCTAGCAGCCGTTAGCACTTGTTCCCCATTTCTGCAGCACACAAGAATGACTCTTCAAAGAAAAGGAGCTTTCAATGGGTCTCTTAAAACCCTTGTTTAACATGAGTTTAACACGAAGGCTTGGGCAGGTACGGCATTCTCTTGATTCCAAACAAGAAAGCAGACTGTGTGACCATGATGTCATTAAAGAAATAACCTTGGCTCATGCACACTGAGGTGCTGGTCCACTGGAGTCGGGCTATGGTGCCACTCGGCTCCCTGGAGGGTCACAGTTTACTCATGTGTCCTTAAGAACTGAATTGTTTGTGGTAAATAACCCATGATGTACAATGTCAAGGAAGACAGATGGGAGTTTAAAAACAAAACCGCAACAGAAAAGGAAGGTCAGAGTTACATTAATGTGACTGAGAAAATGCCCTAGAACGAATTGAAAAAAAAAGGGGGGAGGAGCAGAGATGAGGAAGGGAAGAGGGGGAGCTGGCTAGTTGTAGGGGTGCAGGGCAGCCATGAAATGGCCACAAAGAGGTCTGGCATCTACTGAATGTCCCTTTGTGCTTACAAAGGGCAGACAGGTTTTACAATTCACAGGTAAAGTCATTTGAAAGAAGTTTTGAAAAATGAGAACCAATAAAATCCCCCTAGGAATATAAACCAGACTATGAAAGAACCAAGAACCAGAGAGATGGCTCGGTAGGTAAAGGCAACTGAGCAAGTCTGGTCACCTGAGTTAGAACCCCTGGACCCATGTGGTAGAATGAGAGAACTGACTACCAGTAGTTATTCTCTGACCTCCACACGTATGCTGTGGCATGAATATACATATCACATCATATCACACACACACACACACACACACACCACACACCACGTGCACACACATATACACATACCCACACTCACACACCACATGCACACAAATACACATACCCCATGCACACACACCACACCAATACACACACACAACACACACACACAAACACACACACCATGTGGACACACATATACACATACCCGCACACACACACATCACACCAATACACACACACACACCACACACACATACATGCATACATACATACATACATACATATACACGTACCACACACATTCGGACATGCACACATACACTGAATGTTAAAACAATTTTTATTTTTAGAAGACCAAGCTCCATCAATGCCCATAGAACAAGGAAGGGAATCTATGAAAAAGATTATCTGTCATCAAATGATTGGTAAAGGGCTCTAACCACCACAAAGGACAGGCTGAGTTGGAAAAAAACCAAAGGAGATGTTTGTAGCCCTGATGTGCTTTCCCAACATTTCTGTGGGCATCCAACCCCAGTCAGTCCCTTCCCTGGACCATTTATCTGATTGTGTGGCCCCAGGCACAAATTGCAAGCATTTGCCCTTCACTCTACAGATACCAAACTCCTGCCAACTCCCAAGATATCTATCTACACGCCGCAGACTGCGGGACTAGGATACCAGGCTAGGCAGTCGGGGAAGGAATGAGGAAGAAGCCTGTTTTCATTCACACGGGGCAATCAGCTAGAACTCCCCATGAACTTGTCCGGCTACTTCAGCTTTGTCCCCACTCCACAGGTACCAGTTTGGACCTGTTGAAACAAGAGGCCACCTTCCTGTTCGGGTCAACGCGATTTCATCTTAATTTCAGTCGAGAGTCTGAGTTTCAGACTCTCTACTTGGGGCAGCAAGCCCATTGTGCTTGAGGGTAAAATGACGGGGAGATCCCGCAGATCCAACCCATTTAAGGGACGTGAAAGCGGGCGAGCTGGTAACCCACAGGAGCAGACGGCCTCCCTGGGTCTCAGAGGCTGTGGTGGGATGAGGCCTCTTTCAATCCCTTTGTACACACAGACATGGACAGACACACAGACACACACACACACACAGACAGATAGACAGACACACACACACACACACCTGAGACTGTACCCCACCATAGTTGGTGAGTAGGGGATGGAGAGTGACCCAGTCTCACTAGAATTAGGAAGATACATCATTATAGAAGTGGGATCACAGGCTCACCCCTTTATTTTCTTTGATTGGACACAGGATCTCGGTATGTAGCCCAGGCTGACCTGGGACTGACTGGCTTTGGATTTGTGCTTCTCCAACCTCAGCTTCTTGAGTTCTGGGATTATAGACACGTGCTGCTACTCCCAGCATCTGTTACTTTCTACAGGTGAGAACCACTGGGGTGGAGGGGGGCTTAAATAGGTACAGACCACAAAAAAGGAAAGTAGAGGGCAGAGAGTGGCAGGGGAGAAAATAAGGGCTTGTGGGAAACCTGGAGGGTGAAACGGGCAAGACTTCAGGGGAAGCAGAGGTTCTTGTGCTCAGCTGGGAGACCATCCGGAAGGCTGGAAGTCATAGCGAGGCACACTCAGCCATGAAAAACTGTTCCTCCTGCTAGCATCTGGGCGGCCAGAGAGGAAAAAAAAAATTATCTGAATCCCGGAGAAGCCTGGGTTCCAAAGACCCAATTTTTTTCAGGAGCAGACAAGCCACAAAAGAAGATCGCATTTGCTTGTCAGGGTGGGGCAAGCAGCAGAAACCAATAAAGCCACAGGACAAAGTATAAGGATGAAAGTAAGATGCATTCTGCAGCCCCAAGTGACCACTGTCCATGGCCACTTTACAGACAAAGTAGAGCAGTTGCCACAAAGACTGTGTGGCCTGCAAAGCCTGAAATGTTTCCTGTCTGTCCTTCTGTATGAAAAGCTCCCCATCTGCACTCCTGTGTCTGAAACTGGCCGGATTCAGGCAAGAGACATAGGCTGCTGCAGACTGGCCCCCTCGTGGCACGGAGAGACCCATTAAAAATTCCTTATGATACCAACACACATTGCTTACAAGACATGGAGAAATCAGGTTGGGACTGAACTGGAAGCTTCCTCCCTGCTGGCTAGCTCTCTTAATACTAGAAGGTGCTCTGAAGGCTGCTGGGTAGGGAAAGCCATCCATAGTCTTACTCAGCTGTGAACTCTGAACTGTAATAATGGCCAGCGTGGCAAGATGGGACCAAGGGTGTAATAGTGGTGTGAATGTTGTGCTGGTAACCAACCACTTCCTGCTCAAATTTATGGCCAACTCCACAGATGGAAACGTGTGACTAGAACTGCAAATCGAACCAAGAACCAATGGTTGAAGAGTTTACAGCCTACAGGGGTGAACTTATTATTATTATTTTCCTGAACGGACACAGTGATGAAACTGTTTTCTAAATCTGTATCTCTTTACCCATTGTTGAGTGCAGCTCTCTCAGCTCATTAGAGACGTTTCATGCAATGGATGGCAGTTAGTATGGAAATTTCCAACTGGTCCAAATTCAGTTGTAGTGGGTAGCTGTTCCAGCTTTGGCCTTGAAGCACTGCCCCTAGTGAGGCAGCAAGTAACTGCCACACCTGCCATGACCTGCCCCTGGGGTGTGGCCAAGACCAGAGCCCTCAAGACCTGAGATGCATACATGCCAGCTCTCTTGGCTCCTCATGATCCTGGATGCTGGATTGCAGACCAAGTCAGAGTTCTCCAGAGAACCATACTGGACTGAACCTCACCTCTCCCAGATCCTGTAACCGATCCCTTTATTGGTAGTAAGTTACCCTGAAGTAAACCTCTTTTAACTACCAGATAAACTACATGGAATTGCCTCATTAATTGCTGCTAAATGCAGTGAAGAATGCTCATCCACAAATGTGAAATCCATATCACATTCCTCCTCAAAGCTCAGGGATCACCAAGGAAGAGATGGCAGAAAGATTGGAAAAGCCAGAGGTTGGAGAGGACCAGAGCAAAAAGAATCTTCTAGATATGACAGGACCAAGGCACTCATTAACTCCCAGCAGCTATGGCTGCTGGCACAGGGTCAAGCCAGTCCAAATCCAAGCAAGGAATGGGAATGGATTTAGAAGCTCCTGCCCTTAACTGAGGAGCTACAAACAGCTGATGAGTTCTGGGGGATGGAAAGTCAGTTTTCTTTTTTTTCTTTTTTTTGGTTTTTCAAGACAGGGTTTCTCTGTGTAGCTTTGCGCCTTTCCTGGAACTCGCTTTGGAGACCAGGCTGGCCTCGAACTCACAGATATCTGCCTGCCTCTGCCTCCCGAGTGCTGGGATTAAAGGCGTGCGCCACCACCGCCCGGCGAAAGTCAGTTTTCTTTAAGGGTGATTCCTGGTAGATTGGCCAACCATGCGTGCGCCAGTGGATGGCACCATGCCCAGTGGTATGTGGATAGCACAAGTTGGAGTCACAGGGTTATTAAATTAAAGAAAAAGAAGATATAAAACTGAGGGAGTAGGGAACTGGGGGTAGAACTGGGAGGAATTAAAAGAAGGAACTGGGGGTAAATATAATTAAAATGCATTGTATAAAATTCTCAAAGAATTAATAAAATATGTTTAAAACAAACATGCAAACATAATCAACATAAATTCTTTCTGGAGGGCCAAAGTAACTGAAGAAAAGGTATAGGGACTTCAAGGTCCCCTAAAAGTGATAGGAAGCAATAGAAAGAATAAGTTGATGAGGACTGTAAGAGGCTCAGAGTTATGTCCTGATCCCCAAAAATGTACAATTAATGAGATGTTCCAACCCCACTCCTCCAAAGGGTCCTTGACTCTGAGAGCTCTTTGGGAAGCTGCCCTCACTGTGCGATCCCTTGGCCTCTGATGAGCAGAGAAAAGAAACATTTCAAAGAGTGGTACCCACAGGCTGAAGATTCACCAAAGCACATTTATTTCAGCACAGTGTAAAAACTGCACATGGATATTACTCTTGTGAATCTGTTTGTGGGCTGTGAGCCAACACACATTGACACATAAGTGTATGGTATATGATCAATGGGTGTGCATGTGCAGCCAGAGGAAGACAACAGGTGTCTTACTCTATCACTCTCTGCCTTATTTCCTTGAGACAAAGCCTCTTACTGAACCTGGAGCTAGGCTAGCAGCCAGCAAGCCCCCAGCTCCTCTGTCCAACATTGAACTAGGGTTGCAGGCACGTGAGTGGTCATACCCTGCTTTTTACAAGGGTTCTGTGGATTTGAACTCAAGTCCTAATGTTTATGCAGCA
The DNA here is from genome assembly GCA_902168325.1 of Peromyscus nudipes. Lineage (NCBI taxonomy): Eukaryota > Metazoa > Chordata > Mammalia > Rodentia > Cricetidae > Peromyscus > Peromyscus nudipes. The sequence continues at coordinate 30,014 of CABHPH010150070.1, forward strand.
AAGTGCTTTCACCCGCTGGGCCATCTCCCCAGCCTCAGGTATAAATTCTTAATGGATCCACATCAGTTCCTACACACATGTGTATCACATATCCATCCACTGGTTATTACTGACTTTGTGCTGACAATTTAGCAAGGCAAATCTTTTAAATAAAAATGTGTTTATTATTATGATTGGCATGTATACTTTTTAGATTCCTGAATGTAGTAGCAAGCCGATTCTTCCTTCATACAATTCCATTTTAAAATATATGCACTAGTCAAACCTTCTAATTTTGTGATAGAACTTGTCAGATATGTTCTCCCAGCCTTACCACATGGGGAATGATGGGTCTTGCTCAGTCCCATCCTAGGAGGGTGTCAAAGAAGGAAGATACCCTCCTGGACCACATGAAATAGACCAGTCAACTTTGGTACATTTCCCATGATCCATAAAGCATCCACACAGATACAGCATCAGCAGACCCTTCACCCAGTCACCTTTCCGGAACGTCTCCCGCTTGTCCTCTGCTTCTCTGTTCATACGGTTCTGTTCGGGTTCAAGTGCAGGCCCCTGATCATCGAGTTCATCTTCAGTTTCATCGTCACTGTAGGGAACCACTTCATCGTTGGGCTGGAAGTCCTCATCAAACGTTGTTTCTGAGTCTCTTTCTGAGGTCATTCTGCTGGCAGATTGGAACTACCTAGAGAGAAAGGGAAGAGGCAAGAGTGAATGGGGACTTTCTTAGGTTGGGCTGTATCTTGCTGCATCCTGTCCTAAGACCCCTTTTCCAGAACACCTCCTCACCAACATGCCAATTATCCACAAATAATGATCTGAAAGTTTAACTTGATATGCAACAAGAACACACACATTATCAGTTAAGTGCTGGACAAGAATTAAGAAACAAAGGAGGAGAGGGACATGACTCAGTTTATAAAGGCAAGAGCATGGGGACCTAAGGAGGACACCCCCTGTCACTTCTGGTCCCCTCACATGTACATGTACCTGCACCTACACATGTACCCACATATAATACACACAAAGAAAAAAAATGTAACCGTAAGACTCAATCTTTCTCAATCCTCCTTTCTTTCTGGAAGGCCACACAAACCTTAAAGTAGTATTTCAAATTGTTCACCTCTACCCAGCGTAATAAATTTAGGAGGGTCATAATGTTAAAATAAAAATAAAATAGGCAAAACAGTAATGAAGAATGATTCATGTAGCAAGAATAAGTGTTCTTTGGCTTAAAAAAGGCTTTATAGTACCAAGAATCACACATTTATTTGCATTATATTAATATCTATTCATGGAATTTTATGTCTTACTTTAGATTGTTGGAAGAGCTGGAACACCACTGCCTCAAAAGGACTATTTCTGAATGCTGATACTTTGAGCCTTTAATCAGTGGCACACTTTAAACATAACCTCAGACCAAGTTTTCAGGGAACAAACACTCCTTCGATCTCCTACCCGCCTCCCACCACCCACTTTCTCTACCTAGAATCTGTTTGTGTGTATGTCATTGCATAAAGTGACTACACCAGGAACAAGGACACCCTGCGCTATATTTACCCTGGGAAAATATTGACACAAATTCCTCAGGTTACTTGAAGACAGTCATACAACCTGACATTTACCTATGTGTCACTCTGTCATGTACTTAGCATCGTGAGCAGAAGCAGCCCACATTCACTTAGTATTAACTATACACCAGACCCTGGACTAAGGGTTCTAGAAACACTGCTCCTTTGAAAGTTTCATAGCACCTTGATGAAAGTGTTACTGCTAGTTCTCTATGGAGAAGAAACCAAAATCCTGAACATTGAAAACCTTGGGACTAAAACAATTGCTTTCCAAGAACTAGCTCTTAGACTCTACCTCTGTGGTATAGCTTATTACGTACTTTTTTTCCTGTTTTTCTGAGACAGGGTTTCTCTGTGTACCCCTAGCTGTCCTGGAACTCACTCTGTAGACCAGGCTGGCCTCGAACTCACAGAGATCTGCCTACCTTTGTCTCCCAACTGCTGGGATTAAAGGCATGGCCACCATCAGCCAGCTGCTTATTATGTACTTTAATTGGGTACAAATTGTTTGCAGAGGAACTCTTTATATGAGTGCATGTTTTACACAGAATCCAGCATCTTAGATACCTAGACTAGTATTTACACCAAGAGGTATAAAAAATTTCAAATTTTATATGGAAATTTTTGTCTAGTATGGCTTAAAACAATAAAAATCGGAAGCAAGCCAGTGTCTATCTAAAGAGTGTCAATTATACAAATAAATCAGGGTCCTCCTTTTGTGGAATAGTGTACATCAATCTAGACCATGATGAGCAGAGAAAGCATTGAGTGATGCCACAATGCACTGTGGGGGAAAGGTGAGCTGTAAGTCCATACATGCAGAATAGTTATTCACACAAATGTCAACACCTGGCATGCACCATTTTAAGTATGAAGGTTGGGGCTGGAGAGAAAGCTCAGTGGTTAAGAGCCCTGGCTTCCCTTCCAGAGGATCCAAGTTTGTGGTTTCTAGAATCTACATCGGGTAACTCACAGCTTCCTGTTACTCTAGCTCCAGGGAATCAAATGCCCTCTTCTGGCCTCCAAGGGCATCCTCAAGCATGTCTTCATATACACATAGATAGCTAAAAATAAATCTGTAAGTGAATGATGCATGCCAAGTATTCAAGTTAGCAGAACACTTGTAGCAACAACTTCGTAAACATTAGCTGGTACTGCTGTTAGCGATTATTTTCATCAGTAGATAAGTGTTATTTACAACAGCAAATAGAAGGGCCCACCTAGACTTCAAGCTCTTCCTGGCCCCAAATTATCTCTAAAATGTATCCATCTCTCATTGGGAAGTAAAACTTGTAGACTACCATTTCCCTTAAAAATGGAGTCTGCTTGGTACGGTCAAGCATGGACATGACCCTTTTCTCTCTGGGTCCACTCAGCATGCTTTCTTCCTTCTTTGGTACACATATCAATGGCCAGCGGACACACCAGCTCTTGGTTTGGGTTGGTTTTGATGTTCATTGTGGGGTTCGTGTTTCTTCTTTTTAGATTTCTGTAGGTTTATCAATGCCTGGGATGTTACTTGTACTTTAATTAACCTTATTTGGTTTTACACTACAGTAGCATCTATGCTTTAGTTAGTATAGAAGCATAATATGCTCTCTGTTCTGGGTGAGCTACCCACTCCTGTATCCATTACTAATCAACCTGTACACGGCAATGGTTGAAGTGGAAACATTTGTTATATCTCACCACCTAATAATGTTTCTAGATGGTGGTTTCCCACTTTTTAGTATTTTACACACTCCCTGAAGGAGAGTTTGGTCCTGACCGACACTCAGCAGTTAAACTTCAGTCCCCTCCTCTGTAAGATGGGATAACAATATCCACATCACAGGGCTGCTTAGTTTCTTAACCAAACACACCTTCCCTGCCTCAGTGCCTTTGATCATGTTCTTCCTGCTCTCCTGAAATGCTCTCCCCTTGGTCTAAGCATGAGCAGTTCTCACTCTTCAGACTGTAACATCGAAGTCCCCATCTGCTGATGACACAGAACAGGTGGGTACCTGTTCACCTCTGCCGCTACCATTATTATTTGTTTCCTGCCTGGTATTTTCAGTTATGAATACACAGGAACCTGACTAGACCACAGTCTACAGGAACCCAGAACCACATATCTGACATTCAAAGATATGGAGACAAAGAGTGCTTTGGGAGGTGCCTGCTATCAACATCCTTGGCTATCACCCCCCAGTCCATACCTACTACCTGGTATCAGATTCCAGCAATACTGGATGAAGGCTCAAAACTCGAAGCTCAGTAAAGAGGAAAACAAATCGACAAAACAGCCAAGTTCACAAGCCCAGCAAGATGGAGCTCTTTCAGAGGCTGGTTCCTTCAAGACCTTAGCATGCATAGTAAATACAGCAGGGTGTCTAGTAAGGTTCTGAAGACACTGCATGGAAGGACCAACCTTTCGTGCTCATCACACTATCCCAGGCTAGGTTCGCTGTGTGCCACAAAGTATGCAATTTTGGCTCTGTCCTTATAGGGCTAGTTGTCTAGACAGCAGTTGGTAAATTATAGCCCAGGGGCTCGGGTTGGCCCATTGCCTGTTTTCTTCAAGTCCTATTGGAACATCTTTGCTCATTCATCTAGATAGTATTGTGTATGGCTACATCAGTACCACAGGAGACGTGCCAACTACAGTATTCACTATGGAGACGATGAGGACTCGAATCCTAAAGTATTTACTCTCTGGCCCTTTATAGAAAAAGTCTGCTGACCCCTGAAACTGTAATGAAAGCAAACAAGGTCAATAAAACAACTGGTCAACACTGAATGTCCAAAGCCAAATAAAATTCACAATGAACTGGGGAAATAGCACACACTTTGGGAATGTGAAATAAACTACCAGGTGAAGTGGTGGGAAAGGTCCCTTAATCACAAGAGTTGCCATTTTGATTTGAGGGGTATTATTTCCCTCACTATTTCACAGGTGTGTAAACCGGAAAAGATATACAGCAGACAGTCAACAGGATGGCACACTAGCATCTCCCCTTGAAGTGAGCATGCTGTGGTTGTGAACCTTTCTACATACCCACGACCAAATAAGACGGTAAGGCGGTGTTTTTATTAAGAAGCATTGGTGTGTGTGTGTGTGTGTGTGTGTGTGTGTGTGTGTGTGCACTTGGGCTCACATATAGAAACCAGAGGACAACTTCAGGAATCAGTTCTCTCCTTCTATCTTGTGACTTCTAGGGATAGAACTCAGCTTGTCAGCTTTGATGGCAAGCATTCTTTTTTTTTTTTTTCCGAGACAGAGTTCGATGGCAAGCATTCTTAACCAATGAGCCCATCTGGTTAGCTCTCAAGATGGCATTTTCCCCCTTAATCTGTATATTACAATCATGGACTAAAAGGAAAAACAGAGCTTGATGTGGTGGCACACACCTGTCATCTCAGCATCTGTGAGGTAGAGACAGAGGCTCAAGAGTTCGAGGCCAAGGAGCTGACTTAGTTGACAAAGGACTTGCCAAGGAAGTTTAAGGACTTGAGTGCAGATCCCCAGTACACATGTTAAAATCCAGTCTAATACAACAGTGAACTCCTAGAGTCCCAGTGCTGGAGAGGCAGACACAAGTAGATATCTGGGGCTCACTGGTTAAGCCAGTCTAGCCAAATTAATTAGTTCTGGGTTCACCGAGAGGCCCTGTCCTGCAAAAGAAGATGGAGAGCAAATGAACACACACATGAACGTGCACACACAGAAAGAGTTCAAAGCCAGTTTGAGCTGCTACACAGTGCTTGAGGTTAATCTACACCATGTGGAACTCAGTTTAAAAAGCAAACAAGAAGGCTAAAGATGTACAGATAGAGTGCTTGCCTAACAAGCAAGACCACATAAATGGGTATGATGGCACACAACTCTAATCCAAGCACTGAGGAGGAGAGAGGGCAAGGGGATCAATAATTCAGGGACAGCTTCAACTAGAGCAGTGAGGGCCAGCCTGTGCCTTATGGGACCCTGTCTCAAACACACACACACACACACACACACACACACACACACACACACACACACACACACGGGAAGAACGGAAACAGCAAATAGACATAATTTATACTTTGTTTTTTAACTCATCAATAAGCTGTAGCATTCAAGGGATTTTCTGGCCACCTATCCTTAGAAACTACCCTCAGCTTAGCTGTAAGGAGCCATTAAATCATTTACAGTCTTTCAGGTAGGCTTCACATTGCTACGTCAATTCATCACTACTTAAAATGCACACTATATGCACCTTAAAAGGGAAGGTTGGTTGATGTCAGCATTGTAATAAATACTATGATTTTATAAAATCAATGCTGCTGCACATTGGAAAAAAATTAATCTTCCTGACTAGTAATACAAAATGACTTAATTAAGACAAAATCTACCTAAATCCTCCTCCTGTTCCTTGGAATTCTTATTCCAGATACCAACAGGACAGGCAGAGATGTGGCAAAAAGTCACCATCTCAAGAGACTGAATGGTTAGAACAGTGGTAGAGCGTTTAAATCCTGATGCACTGGTTACCACAGAATGAAGGATACCCAACTGGCATGACAGGAAGTATATGGCATGTCCACTTTCAAAAGGCAAGGCTCAGTGTGAGATGTCCTGGATCTCCAATAGGCCATCTGGAAATAGCTGAGTGTTGGAGAATGGAGACAGATGCTGTGGACCACACCACAGTGAAAATATTCCTGGGCCAAGTACTGATCTTCAGGTTTATGCCATAGCCCTCCCACCCCACCACCATCCTCCACCCCATGCCAGGATGGGGGCTAGGCTCAGTGGTACATGGCACTTGGGAGGCTAAGGCTAACACAGATTTGAGGCTAGCCTGGGCTAAACTGTGAGGGCTTTTTCAAGAAAAAAAAAGGAAGAAAAGAAGGGAGGGAAGAAGACAGAGGGGCAGGGAGGGAAGGAAGGAACATGGGCCTGGATTCAGACTTCAGCTCCAATATTCACTAGTTTGTAACTCAGTGCATAATTTAACATTTTGGAAGGTCACATTTCCCATAGAAAAGGGGAGCGGACAATGTTGTCTTTCAAATGCTGTAAGAGTTAATGTAGATAACTAATGCTTGTGAAACCCCAGGGGGTGTGAATGCTAAATTCCATTCCCTGTTCCCTGCTTTTCCTTGTTCTTGAAGGATGAAGACTTCCAAGACAAAGCCCAAATCTACCACAAAAGGCTCGGTCTCTTAGCATCCTGAGGCTTCCTGAGAAAGGGACCTTAGTATGTTTGGTGGTGCAGGCCTACCAGATGCTGTGGTTTAGATAGGGTTTTCATTTCCCCAAGGACGCATGTGTGGGAGACCCTGGGACCATTAAGAAGAGTCTGGGTCTAGCAGGAGCACTGGGTCCTCATATAGGACTAAAGTTAGCTCTCTGAAGAGGATTGTTGGGAAGGCCTGAGTCTGGGCCACCCAGCCTCTCTCTGGCTTCCTACTTGAGATATGAACATTGACATCACATGAGTCATCAACATTGTGATCCATCATGAACTCATGTGACCACTGGGGAGCCTCCAGCAGAACCTACACCTTGCCATTTGGACTTTTAGCCTCAAGAACTGTGTACTGAATAAACCTGTCTACCTTATAAGTTAGCCCTACTCAGAGCATTTCATCATTGTAATAGAAAGCTGACTGTGAACAGGTTTCTGTGTACCCTTAATGCTCAGGACTTTCTTTGGTGGGGGGTCTCTGTCTCCCTTATCTTCTTCATGTGGGAAGTACCCCCCAAGATGAACTTGCCTTCCTCAGGGACAGCCTTCTTCCTCTCACCTGGAATGGCCCTTGCTGGTTACTTGACTCTGTACTTGCCTGCAGACCTGCTGTGGTGGTTTGATTGAGAATGGCCCCCACAGGCTCATATGTTTTAATATGTGGTCCCCAGTTGGTGGAACTGTTTGGGACGAATTAAGAGGTGTGACCTGGTTGGAGGAGATATGTCACTGGAAGTACATCACCGGGGGTGGATGTCATTCCCTGTGTCTTTCTCCTTCTCTCTACCTCCTACTTGTAGAACAAGGTCTGAGCTCTCAGCTCTTCCTGCCACCATGCCTTTGTTCCACCATCAAGGACTCTGACCTTCTAAAACCGTAAGCCCAAATGAAACACTTTCTTCTATAAGTGGTCATGGTGTCTCATCACAGCAATAGGAAAATTAACCAAGACACCTGCAGAAAACAAAAAGAGAGGCAGGGGTCAGGGGTCGGGAGCTGGGGGAGTGGGGGGGGGTCGAAACTGAGCCGCTACACTGATACCATGACTTGTTTTCCAGATTTTCCACGTGTCTCTGTGAATTATCCAGCCATTGAGGCCACAAAACCCAGAAGGCAGGAGGGATAAACAACAGGATTTCTATAGTCACCCCTCTAACAGCCCAGCACTCAAGCACTTGACTACTCGATATCTGTGGTGTGAATAAATGGATAGAATTACTACTGTTTACAAGGGAGGAGGGGCTGAAGGGCAGAAAAGGGAACCAAGGTAGGAGAGATTAGTATTGTGCCTTCATGACGAAAATCCCCCAGAGTTGACTTAATAAAAACAGGAATTTCTGATGCTGTCACGGGCATCTAGATTTAAATAGGGGAAAAACAGGCACAAACCAAAGTCAAGTTTCACCAGCACTAGACAAGATGGGCTGTGTACATTCATAATAGTGATGGGAACCTAGATGCAGGGAAGGCCCATGGTCCCACTCGATTACATCATTGTTGTAGAACTTGATTCGTGTCCAGGGAGACCCAAGCTCAGACAAGAAGACTCAGAACATTCATTTTTTTTTACTTACTCTCAGTTGTCTTTCTCATGGATTAATGAATAAAACTTTCAGAAAGAAAAGGTCTCTTCTTTTCTTGTTTTAAAACATGGGGAATAGTTGCAACAGTCCTACTCCACAGCCCTAGTTGGCCTGAAACTCACTGTGTAGCCCAGGGTTGGCTTTACTTGGTTACCAAGGATAATGCTGCTGACTGCTTAACATAACATTCATCATGATATATAAGTACACACTTCGTATTTTTGTGTCCTATGCCACGTGTTCTTTGTCATGTGTTCTATTCTAAAGAGGATGGATTTTTATCTCAAAACACACAGCCTAAGATGGTCTCCAGTGACCCCACCTGCTGGTGCCCACACCTGTATAATCCCTTCTCTCTGACTGGGAGATGGACATGGTGCCTTGCCTCCAAACAATAGGATATAGCAACGGGTGATGGAAAGTCATTGTTATTATCGGGTTAGCAAACCAGTGCCCTCCTTCTTGCCATGTAACTTTTTAGCCTTCCTGGCTTTGATGGAGCAGCTGCTCTATGGAGATGCTCAGGAGCAAGAAATGAAGTAGGCATCACCAACAGCCAGCAAGTACTGGAATCCCCAAAGAAATGCAGTTAGCCAACAGCCATGTGAACTTGTAGCCACACCCTTCCGTAGTCTTGCCTTCAAGTGAGACCCTAGGTCAAGATGGCGCCTTCACTGCAGTCTTGTGAGACACCTTGAAGCAGAGGATTCAGCTAAGTTCTACCAGACACCTGTCCATAACCTGGGAGATAGCTTAAGTGGCCACATTTGAGAGTAAAGTGTCACGCAGCCATGAAAACACAGGCTATTAAATCTTGATAGTCACAGCTCCCCTAATTGGTCAACATTATTTCTGAGTCATTCCCAAGAAGAGTCTTGGGTTAGTCTCACGTCTGTTATGGTGATAAAACACTCTAACCAAATGCGGCTTCAGCAGAAGAAGGGATTCATTTGGCTCACAGTTCCAAGTCACAGTCCATTATTTCAGGGAAGTCAAGGCTCAAGGCCACCTTCATACAGAAAGGCATTACCCACAACAATTAACAATCAAGACAACTCCCGTAGACATGTGCACAGGCTGACTTGATCTAGACAATTCAAGTGAACCTCTCTTCTCACATGATTCTAGGCTGTGGCAAGTTGCCATTTAAAGCTAACCATCAGCTAGGCATGGTGGTGCATGACTTTAATCCCAGAACCTGAGAGGCAGGCAGATCTCTGAGTTTGAGGCTAGCCTGGTCTACAGAGAGTTCCAGGATAGCCAGTCCCACACAGAGAAACCCTGTCTTGAAAAACCAAAGAAAATTAATTAATTAAACAGCATCACAAGCCTTCATCAGAAGGGAAGTAGAAACCTCTTTTTATCCCGGTGAGCCAGGACACATATTACATATTCCGTTTGGAATATGTCTAACATTCTTGAAAGTAGACGCTGACAAGCCTGTTGACAGACGTGATTAGAAAAGGAATCACATGAGGCAATGGCAATAAAATAGATCTAAGATGGAGATTAAAATTAAACTTTACGATATTAGGAAAACAATCTGACTACAGTTACCGGCACACACAGGATTGCATTTATTTTCTTTCCAAGCCAAAGCCCAGGAACCTAGAAGCCAAAAGGGCTAACATAAAACAAAGGCACCATGATGTCACCACTGTGGAGACAATTCCGCCACGATCCTCACTCATGCTAGAAAGGCTTCTCTGTGCTGGAGCTCCATCTCATTGCTTGGAAGCCCACTCCTGATCTGATTCAAATTCCTACTCTCACCCTGAGTCACAGCTGTGGAAAAAAATGGGTGTGGAAATCCTGCCCACTCAGGCCTTTCACAGAAGACGGGTTGTCTTCACCCCCTGGGTGCAGCGGGAGGAGTCTTTGTCCAGCTCTGTCATTGGTTCCCCTCCATACCCTTAGACTGACGATTCCTTCTCGTGGAGCCTCTGACAGTTCGCCAAGGGTCATCCCACATGCACCGACTCCCGTGGTTGTGTTGGAAACAGTCTGAGGCACGTTGCTAGGCATTAGTACTGTTATTCTACCAATGAGATAAGGGCAGTGCCAAGTAACTTGCCAAAGGTTACTGAGCTCCTAGTGGTAAGGCCATCTGGACTCCAGTCCTCCCCCCACAGACCCGAGTTGTGCAGTACAGGGTGACACAGTGAGCAGAGAGGAGTGACTTCAATTCAAACTCTGCCCGGGGAAGTACTGGAGCTTCTCGACCACTCGAGGACTCCAAGCCTCAACGGTTAGTCAGCTCTCTGTTACTATGATGAAATGCCTGAGATAATTAACTGAGGAAGAAGAAAGGTTTGCTTCCATCTACAGTGATCAGCTTCTTTCTTTTGGACCCATGGTGAGCAGAACGTTGTGGTGACAATACAGGGCAGGGGAGGTTCATTTACATCACGGCAGCCAGGAAGTGAAAGAGACAGACAGGAAGAATATGTGGTCCCGCCAGGAGGCGGTGGTGCACGCCTTTCATCCCAGCACTTGGGAGGCAGAACCAGGCGGATCTCTGTGAGTTCGAGGCCAGCCTGGTTTACAGAGCGAGATCCAGGACAGGAACCAAAACTACATGGAGAAACCCTGTCTTGAAAAACAAACGGGGGGGGGGGG
>CABHPH010150070.1:41096-59818 GCA_902168325.1 Peromyscus nudipes
AGAGAGAGAGAGAGAGAGAGAGAGAGAGAGAGAGAGAGAGAGAGAATGTGGTCCTAATATCCCTTTCAGGACATGTTCACAAAGGCCTAACTTCCTTCTACAGGGTTCCACCTTCTAAAGTTTCACCCAATTCCCAACACTGCCACAGGCTGGGGAACCAAGCCTTCCACATACCAGCCTTTGAGAGAAATTCAAGAGCCAAACTAGAGCCCGACACAGAGCATCATGAGACACGAGGAAGGCCTAGGCAAAAGAAATGAAGGGCATAACAAAAAACGCACCGGACTTTCCAACCCGCAGCGGGCGTGTCCCGTGCTATGGAGCTAGAAGAGTTAAAATGCTTTCCCTTTTACGTGCTGTATGCTGACGGCTCCTTCCTCAGAATTTGAGCTGGACAACACGGGAGTCACAGAAGTACTGAGGAACTCGGTGGGAAGGAGGGGCCGGGGATTTTTAGGAATGAGGACGAACCAGCACAGAAAGGCAGAGGCAGGAAAGTGTAGTGGAGAGGCCAGGTGTCTGCCTTGGGCGAGAGCCCGAGGAGGGCCTCACTTCGGGGACGGCCTGCCAAGGGCGGGGATTCGATCCTCCTCCCATCACCCATCTGCTAGGGCTGGCTGAGGGTGGGGAAGGCAGGTGGGCAGGGTGCGTGTTCAAGTCACAGGACGCTGAACAGCCCCTGGTCCCAGATTTTTTCATCTGTAACAGTTAATAATTATTACTAATGACCTGTGCAGCAGAGATCAGCCGAAACATTCAGTGTGGGAAGCTGACTCTGTAACAAAAGGGAACAAGGCTCAAATAGGGTGGTGGCAGCTAGAAAAAAAAAATGTGTTTAAAAATCAAGACAGGGTGGGGCCACCATTCCTTTGTCTGGAAAACTAAGGAGGAAAAGTATACAAAAGACTAGACCTGCTTCCCAGAAGTCAATGGTGTTAAACTTCTCCCAAATGTTTATTTTGGAGACTCAGTCTCAATCCAGGATGCACTTTTATGATAAATGATAAAAGTTATCTGGAGAAAAGCACTGTTATTTTTGCATTTTGACTTTGTCCTTCTGACTAGGCACAACGGCTTCATTTTTTTAAACGTGTTACTAGTGCCACTGAAATTAGGTTCTAAAATTATATTCCTGTTTCAATAATAGAAAGTCCAAGGGAGGTTCTAATTGGCCGCTACAGGGAAGAAAGACCTCCAGGGGAAAACGGAGCCGGGGAGTTTGCTAAACTGTGATGTTGGAAGTCACTGAGCTGCAGGTACAATAGAAAGATGTAATCATTGGCGTGGATTTCCAAGCATAAGCTGTAACACTTTCCATCTGCACGGAGAGCGTTTACACTCCCCATCCAGGTTCAACAGGAACAGCTTGTTTCAATAAAAGGGCAGACGTGGTATGTAAACAGAAATAACAAACAGACAAGGAAAAGATTCTTCTCGTTAGCAATGACAGGAAGGCAGGCTAATGACCACAAGGGACACCGGTTTATGCTGAATATTTAACAATGGTGTCTAGTGCTGGCTCAGGGAAAGACGAAAACTCTCTCTCTCTCTCTCTCTCTCCCTCTCTCTCTCTCTCATATCAGCTACTCACAACGAAATCTGCGCCTCCCTTATGTAAAACAATATAACTCTCTTTTATCAAGAACCCTAAAGATATATTCGCACCAAGAATGCCATTCAGAGACACTTCTAACAGTTCGACAAAAGATCTCAACCTGTGTGAAATATTTATTGTTGGTGGAAAAGCAGGAAAAGAAGCCACTTGGAAGTTGCACAGGTTATGAGTCCAGATGCCCATGGACACCAGAGGCGCTGGATCCCTCTGCAGATGGCGTTACCGTCTTTTGTGAGCTGCCTAACATGGGTGCTGGGAACAAAACTTAGGTCCTCTCCAAGAGCTGCACACATTCAACCCCTTCTCTAGTAGTTTTCTTTTTTTTTTTAATTAGCGTATATTAATTATGCATAATAATGAGTTCACTAGGACATTTTCCATGTTTGTATATAATATACTTGGGTCATATTGACCTCCCATTACCCTCTCCTGTCCCCTTCCTCTTCCCAGCCAGCCTCTCTTCTATTGTCACATCTTTTTATGTGTGTGACTCAGTTTACCTGGAGTTGCTTACATGGGCATAGGTGATAGGTTATTCATAGGGGCGTGGCCAACTGACCAGCGGCTACACCACTGAAGGGAATCTCTCCCCCTCTCTCTGAAAACATTAATTACCAATGAATGGCTCCTTGGGAAAGGACAGGTGTTTAGACACTTATTATTTTAAAATAGTCATTAACAATTACAGCAGTTGAAACACAGGAAATGCTTACTAGTATTAAATTTGGGGTTTGGGGGGGGAGGTAAAGCCCAAAGTTGTGTTGTATGACTGTATCTTTCTGAATAATACATGTGTGGTGAGAAACTAGGTGACTTCCCCAGGGTCACATAGTGAGATTTCAAATAGGTCTGTTTGTCCCCTAAACCCTCATCATAGTCCACCATAGTGTTTGTGGCAGTTTGAATATAATTGGCCCTCATAAATTCATAGGGAGTGGCATTATTAGGAGGTGTGACTCTGTTGGGAGTAGGTGTGGCCTTGTTGGAGGAAGTGTGTCACTGTGAGAGGGTGGCTTAGCTCAAGTGAAGCTTAACTCAAGCTTCACCCAGCAGGACACTGAGACCACTTCCTGTTGCCTGTGGGTCAAGATGTAGGACTCTTAGCTCCTTCTCCAGCACCACGTCTGCCTGCATGCCACCATGTCCCACCATAATGATAATGGACTAAACCTCTGAAAATGTAAGAGAGCCACCTCAATTAAATGTTTTTCCTTTATAAGAATGGCCATGGTCATGGTGTCTCTCCACAGCAATAGAAACCCTAACTAAGCCAGTGCTTTTCTAGGCAAGAACAAAGTCCTCCCAGAGTGTTAGGATCATATGCTCATCCAAACTCTCTTAGTATCATCCTCTTTGCAAACAAATACTGAAGTAGAAACAGTAATAGAGGAGGTTAACAACAGCATCTAGAGATGGCCTCTGTGTTTAGATCATGGCTGGCTTGCAGGTCGGAGAGGGAGAAAAGAGACTTTATGCTCTGTACTGCACCTTCCTGGTGCATTCGTGAGCATTGGAGTCTCCCTCCAAGGATCACAAGCTATAGAAATCCAATCTGTACCAGCTCTTCCTCCCTGACCTTGCTTGTCCAATGAGGAAACTAAACCATTGACCTCCACTCAATGACTGTGCTGTGTTGGACCCCCAGAGCTGGGGGGAGGGGTGCTCATCAGCCAGCCAGCCTAGTTGACTCGGTAAATAACAAGAGCAAGTAAGAATCTCTGTTGCAAAAATTGGGAGTGGGGAATGATGGATGGCTCAGTGGGTCAAGGTACTAGCCTTCAGCTCAGATAGTCTGAGTTCCATTCCTAGGACCTGCACGGTAGAGAGAAAGACAGCTACAGATTGTCCTCTAATCTCCACACACACACATAATGGTACTTGCGTACCCTCTACACACACACACACACACACACAAATAAATAAATGTAATACAATTGTTTTTACAAGGTAGATGGAGCCTGAGGGATAACATCTGAGGTTGTTCACTGCCCGCCTTCTTTCTCTCTCACATACACAGAGTTACCTTTTTTTTTTTCCTTAGTGATCCCACCCGACTTTCTTTAGTGTCTCACATCCAAACTGCAGCTTAAAACTGAAAATATCGATACACATAGAATGCAAATGACCGCTGACCATGCACATGGCAAGCACAATCGTGTACGTCCTTGAGGCCTCTCTGAGATGCCCATGGGGCACTGTCTGTGAACCTCATCTCTCTCTTCGTTCAAAAGTTAGCACCTTCAGAAATTCCAGATCCCAGACGTCTAAGGGACGAGGGCCACATCTGATGGGCATCACCACCTCATCTGCTGCACCTGACTCCGTTTCGATTACAGTTGCATCTCCAACAGCAGGATCCACACCTTAGCTTCTGCACCTGATCCCCCTGCAAACGCAGAGTTGGCTCTTGGTGTGTCTCTTAGAAACACTTTGATTTGAAAGAGCTACCAAGTCTCCTACCCATTCTAAACCGGGCTTTTAGGTTTGGAGCAACTAACGGGAATGTTTCTAAGTGTCTCCTGTGCATCTGACAGACTGAAGGGATTTGGTAATGCTTCCAGGAGAGGGCTTCCCAAGCTCTCGAGATTCTCCTGTGATTGAACATTTTTCACAGGGCTGACTGCATAGTCTATGCGTCAGGCTCCGCACTGTGCTTGGCATGAATTATCTTATTTAGTTCAGAAAGGATCAGAATTAGTGTCTCCATTTTACAGATAAGAAACTAACATTACAAGAGGGCCAAGTCTTTGCTCAAGGACATATAGTTGATCATGGTGTGCAGTTCCTTGTCAGGGCCTATGATTTTAATCACTACATTTGCCGCCTTAATTGTACCTAATGATACCACTTTGGAGTAAGCTATATAAAATATAATTAATCCAGTTTATAGCTTGGAAGGCAAGCAACTCAGAGACACACAGTTGTATCTGTGTTAGGGGTAGAAATGCTTCCCAGTGATCCTGACACTTCCCCATTTCTCCCCTCAAGGGTTTACCTGTTCAGAACTGAGGAAGAGGGGACACTATAAAGGGGGTGTCAGGTGTTTCCTAGGCACGTGCACAACTCCCTGGAGAATTCTCTCCACTAGGCTCAGTTACAGCTTGGGTTCAACCATGTGTAAGGTTCTTCAAATGAGAAAATTGCTAAAGTGAATACCAGAGTCCATAGCCTGAGCACACAAGACCCTGCCACAAAAACTAAAACAGACAAAGAAAGAAGAAAAAGAAATAAGGTTGTAACGGATGTAATCAGGTAAAGATGAGGTCATTATGATGGGATGTGATCCAGGATGGCAGAACTGGACAGACAGACACAGAGTAAACTTGTGAAGACTGGAACGAGGTAGCCCAAGCCAATGGAATCATCAGGGGTGTACCAATGCCCCAGCCTTGAGAACCGAGACAGTACGTTTTCATTGCTGAGGCCGCTCAGGTGCCTCTAAGTTCTCAGAGGCCCTCAAAAACACACACGCAGCTCCAGTGTGTCACTTCCAATTTCAAGAAGCTTTAAAAATGCCTCAGTTCCAGCTAGCAGAGGATGTGACAGCTGCAGGTTTGTCAGTCTGGGTCCCTGGATTGGGAGTCCACTTTTCCCCCGCGGCTGTGCACACAGATGGAAACGCTCCCAGCTCGTCTAATGCTACAACAAGATCTCAACAACGATGCTTTCTTCTCTCTCTTTTAACGAACTGATGCCCAAACACGTTTCCCCCCTTAGACGTGTTATTTGTAGGAAATAGAGGAAAAAGTAATATTTAGCGCGAATAATGACCGGTTACTCAAATCCAGATGACAAACGCAGGATTTGCACAGGCACAAATTCTGATTTGCATTTTCAGAGAAAATACGTACCCATAAAACGAGCCAATATTTGTTAAAATGGCTTCCAAATATTTGGAGATCTCAAAGACTTGCCAATTGAATCCGTTTCTATCCCACCTCTTTAAAAAAAAAAAACACAAAAAACAAAACATGGTCATAGCAAAAAAAAAAATTGCAAGTTTATTCTAGAATTTTCTTCTACTGTGGTAGTTCTTCCTGTCAATCAGTATCTACTTCCCCTTTAAATTTCTGTGTGCTGCTTTGGGGAGGCAATTATATGGAGTGATAAGGACTTGGCTTTGATGTATCAGTGCCCAACCTCCACTCAGAGGTATAGAGAAAATATATAGTTTTTTAAACTCTGAAGTAATCTGTAAATCATGTATAATATGTTTGACTTTGGTTTTTATTCTTTCATACTCCCCTGTCTCCACACTCAGCTGGGTTAAAAATGAATATGACTTTCTTGAACGTAACTAAAACAACAAAGAAGAGTCATTGGTGGGGACAGCAGATTTGAGACAGGGTTTCTCTGTGTAATTCTAATTAACCAGGAACTTGCTCTGCAGACCAGGCTGGCCTCACTCAGATTCACCTGCCTCTGCCTCCAGAGTGCTGGAATTAAAGGCCACCACTGCCTAGCTGAAAAGTTATTTCTTTAACCCTCTCGTTATCCTAAAATGATTCAGAACGCTGATCCTACGATTACTAATGCCATTACATAAGTCTTTATAATATTGTATAGTGTGAAACTGACTTAATATACTGCTGCCCCCCGCCCAATGAATCTGATTCTAGTGAAGGCATGCAATAGAATTCCAAACTGAGTCAGGAAACTCAGCCTTTCTTGTATTTAGGAGACATGGCTCATTATCATTGTCTGTAGATGTGGGAGGAGTCAGGCTCTGGCAGGATTGTCTGGAGGTCTGTGTTCCCCTGCCAACACAAGGACTGTCCACCTGTGGTGGGTAGCTGTCCCAGCTCTGACCTTGAAGCACTGCCCCTAGTGTGGCAGCAAGTAACTGCCACACCTGCCTATGACCTGCCCCTGGGGCGTGGCTGAGAGGAGACCCCTTAAGACCGGAGATGCATATGTGCTTGCTCTCTTGACACCTTGTGATCCTGGATGCTGGATTTCAGAGTTCTCCAGAGACCCACGCTGGACTGCACCTCACCCTCCCGGATCCTGTAACCGACCCCTTATTGGCTGTAAGTTACCCCTGAAATAAACCTCTTTTAATTACCAGATAAACTATGTGGAATTGCCTCGTTAATTGCCGTTATACCCACCTACCTCCACTCTGATGTGTAAATCCCCAGTCATCCATAAAAAAAAAAAAAATCAGTGCCAGAGAGCTGGACAGATGGGCTCAGAGATTAAGAGCACTTGTTCTTGCAAAGGACATGGGTATGATGCCCAGCACCCATGTGGCAGTTCACAACTGTCCATAATTCCAGTTCCAGAGAATCTAAGGTCCTCTTCTGACCTCCAAAAAAACCAGGCAGCATATGGTGCACAGACATGCATGTGAGCAAAACATTCATACACATGAAATAAATAAATCTTTTAAAAAATATTTTTAAAAAGTCAGTACCAGGAATATATCCTTAACAAGGAGGAACTCCAATTAGTCTGAACTTGATATTTCTATATATTAATCACTTTGATTGCACAGAGTCCTTTTTTGAAAGCAAGGAAGAAAATGGAATTAGTATAAGAACAGGAAGAAAAGAGTTGGTTGTGCGGCGCACACCTACAGCTCAGGTACTCCAGAAGTGAATGCAGGGGGATCAAGAATTCCAGGCCAGCCTTGCCTATATACAGAAAGTTTAAAGCCATTCTATGTGACCAGCTACAGGAGACCCGGACTCAAAAAATGAAAAAGACAAACAGAAGACTCTCAAAAATAATTAAAAGGTTTAAGTATTCCATGTAGCAGGACACAGGAGCCAGAAATAAATCCAAGGTGACTGCATACTATGTAAATCAAGGAAACAGCTGAAAAAGCCCTCCAGTGTCTCACGGATTTGAACTTTACTACATATATACATATTTAATTAAAATATTTTCAAAGCATGTTTTAAAAGCACATAAATAAATTGTGGCCTAAACTTGTGATGGCATGCCTTCAAATACTGTAGTTGTTATTCCTACTTTCTGGGTATATTCATCAGGGAACAGCTGATCTACTCAAGACCCAAAGCTGGTGTTTGGGATACAAAGAAGGCCACCTCTTAGTTCTCTGCCACTAAAGTCTGTGTAGTAAGACCATCCTGGCTGACACCTCACCCCATGCACAGAGCCTTTCTCTATGCATCTTGAAGAGCTGTCCATAATGACTTTCTAGCTTAGTTTTATAGACTATATCATACCTGAAGAGAACAAAGGTGTAGTGGATCCATGCAGCTCACTGGGCACATATGCACATGTATCTCTGTATCATGTGAGGATCTAAATATTCTGAAGGCTACCAACAAGTTTGAAAGTTACTTATACTAGCATAAGAATCATTCAGAATGGTTTAAATTTTGCTATCTAGCTCAAATACAATTATTCTGAAGTCAGAATCAAAGAGTCTCATGAAATGGCTATCATTGGTCAAGAGGGAGTCTGTGGAACTTGGGTATTGTCTAAAAGCTACAGATTGCCCATTTCTGTTATGCTCCATTATGGAAACTAATAGCTTCACATTTGCATAAAAACTTGGAGAGACAATATCTGCTCAGCCCTGCCTACTGCAGGGTATAGCCTGGCTTCTGCTACCCTCTGACCACCCACCAGCACTCTCAAAGGGCAACAAGGCTCTTCAATTCATTTTCTGGATCCTCAGATTTCCATGTAACGACTTGTCATTTGCATGCCAACAGCTCTCTGCCTGGTCAATTCTTTGCGTTCTTTCTTTTTTTTAAAATTATAAATGCTCAGCCAGTAGCTCAAGCTTATTACTAACTAGCTGTTACAACTTAAATTAACCCATTTATATTAATCTACATTCTGCCATTTGGCATTACCTTTTTTTATCTTGCACCTCCTGTTTCCTTTCTGTGTCTCTCTGGCAACTCCTCTCGCCCTGCCCAATTTTACTATGTTAAAGTTAAAACCTTCCTTTTTATGTAGACAAGAAGGGGGAAATGCTGTGGAATAATCCTTCTGTACACTGTGTAAATTATGCTGTGATTGGTTTAATAAAGAAGCTGACTGGCCAATAGCTGGGCAGGATAAGGTTAGGTGGGAAAATTCTTTGCTTTCTTGTACTGTGGTTGTCACAGCCTGAGACTAAGAGCCATGTCTATCCCATTATTCTTCCCAATAGAGCATCTAGACGTGGGCAGATTCTTTATTTGTAGACAGGTGAAGAGCTAGGCAGGAGCTAAAAATCTCTGCTCATCTGCTTAATCACCTGCAGGACTTAGGGCAAAATGTCCTTATTAATCCTCCAGCTGCTCATTTATGAGACATGGTGCTTGCTCTGTGGGGTCCTTAGGAAACTCAATTTTGACCCCATGGAAAATTAACAAAATACATAGAACCTGAGACTCAGATATCTGCTGTGGGAGGAATCAAGTGATGAATATAATCAAAGAAGAAGTAAGACATGATACGAGAGAGTTCATAACATTTTCTCTTTCAGTAGACCTTAGTTTATTGTGAACTATTTATTGTAAGTTTAGAATATTTGGTAGTTTTCAAGCAAAAACTGGGTCAGAAAATCGAATAGTAGCCTTTATATTACACTTCCCTCACATCAAAACCCTTGATCCAGTTGACGTCACTGAAAAGCAATGGTTTGATTGACATTTGATTCTCTGCAATGTCTCTACTCTGTTGAGCCAAAGACATCAATAAAGAACTTTTGAGTTTAGAATTCAGTGGTGTATCTTGTTCTTGGAGCTCTTGACATACAGAGAAAACCAAACAACCAGGTCTTAAGCTCTACCCAAACCCTGTCATGCTATGAGCCCACTGTGAGAGCTTTCTGAAAATCATGGCCATCTAAGTCTCCCTATACATGCCCTATACAAATCAACCTCCAGGCTACAAAAGAGTAAAGCACTCAGAAGACTCTAGTTAAAACAGACGGAACAGGGTCACTCTTGCATCATTGAGGGGAAAGTTGCAGCTAGTGACCCAGTTACTGAAGCTGGATTTTTGCTTTCCTCAAAGTCTGCTTAGCAAGTGACCTTTCATAGTTACATCAAGGACTGAAAAAGTGAAACACACTGAATTTCAAAACCAGATTAAACAGAAAGAGGCATTGACTCTGTTTGCTTTGGGGGAGGGGAGAAAGTGGGTAGAGGCCCAATATGGATGAACAGAGTTGGCCATGGCCATGGATAAGGGAAGACAGATACTGCTGTTTTTAATTTTCTCCATGTCTGAAGCCTTCCTGCATTTAAGCACTGAAACGCACCATTTTCAGCATACGTGAACCTATCAACATTAGATCATCATACATGGCACATGTGTATTTCTCATGACACAAGCTTAGAAAGTGCCACATGCTTTGTGTAGCCACAGACTTACCTTGAGAAATTGGGTATTAAATAATAGAGCTGTTCATAAAGAACTAAAAAAAGGTTCTCTCCTTTTTTTTTTTTTTTAAAGTAAGCCACATCCGCACATTTCACAAAGTGTAAACATGACAGGAAGCAGCAGTGTTTGCAAACCAGGGTTACTCGAGCCATGTGGTTCCCAGGAAGCACATTCGCACTTTGAGCCAGCTGGAACCTTCTGCATGGCCTTGATGTTGTATGCGGTTCATTTTCTGTTGACCATTCACTTCAGCTCACACACTGCTCCCACTTTTTATCACATGAAACTCCACCCCAAAACGCGACATATAAATGATCACTGGACCAGACTGAGGCTGAGAAGGGGCTCTGTGGATGTCTCAAGGTCACACAGTGGCCTGTATTATGAATCTGAATCTGGAACCAAGTCCAAGCTCTTTTCCCAGGGTTAGCATGAGAGCTCCCGAGCAAAGAAATACAGGCCCCAGAATGCTGTGTGGTCCCAGGAGAACTGGCATTGCTATACTCCATTTCCATCTCCAAAATGAGCAAATCATAATGTCCTCCCTCGCCCTGGACCCCTCTCTGTCTCTCTGTCCTCTTTGACAGGCTCACTCATTAGCCCAGGTTGGGCTGTTATCCTGGATGCCTCTGCCTCTGCTTCCAGAGCACTAGAATTACATGTGTTCACCATCAGACCCAGCACAACACACCTGCCTCTTGCTGTTGAAAGGGTGAAATGAGGGGGAATGATTTGATGCACGTGAAGCTCATGAGACAGAGTTCCATTCAAAGAGAGGCGCAGTTAATATCAGCTCTTGCTGTTCTTACACGGGAGGAGTGGACACCAGGAGAGACAAACCCACGGCCAAATGACACCTTAGAATGGCTAAGTTACTCCAGCCAGCACTGGGCTCAAATGGCCCTTCGCCTGTTGAATCATTAATAGCCAAGGGAATGCCTCACTGGTAACCTGCGTGCTCTGGCTGCAGGAAAGTGTCACCCTAGTAGTGAGAGAGACATTAAATATTTCAGGCGAGCAGCTGCTCAGAACAAAGCTGCCTTCAGCAGATCCATTACTGCCTCCTTAGATCTCTGCAATGTGTCAGAAAACCGAGACTCAAGACTTAATGTGTAACACCAGCAATGCATCTGAAGAGTATCTTCGCACAATAAACTCGTTTTCAGAAAGACAAAGTATTATTTTTCAGCACTAGAAACTGGCTTTACATGCGACACCTCTGCCATGATATACTGTATGGATCTTGCCAGCGTGAGACATACTACACCGGCCAGACAAAAATAGTCCTTGGTTGTTTATCAACAAAGTGTAATTGTAAATAGGAGAAAACAGTACTGAATGTGTGTTTATATATTGATGCAGCACATACCTATAAGGACTGCCTTACAAAACTGTCTTTGGCCAGCATCCATTTATAGATTAAAATTCATATATTATATAATCACATTCACATTTGGGGTGTAAAGACTTTTATAAAGAAACTGGACTGTCCAGTTTTTTTTATCCAGCTGAGAAAAAAAAGTCTTTGATACCATATCCCGTGATTTGGCAACTTCACATCCATGACTTAATCGAGCTCATTTTTGATTATCTGCATGTTTAATGATTGATTAATTCATTATCTGTTGCTCTCAAGCCAGGGACCCTCCCTGGTCAGGTGTTCGCTTCACCTGTTTACACAGGCCAGCTCCCAAAGGGAAGTTTAACTCCTAGCTCCTTAGAAGGCTGGCAGAGGTAAACATCTAACCACTTGCACACCATAGTGAATCCTGCCTTTTCCCAGATCTCTGGAGTCACAACAGCACTGTTTGAATCTTACCTATCTCCAGCTATGATGGAACAGAAGGCACTTCCGGGCACAGACAGCGACATGGGACTCACAGGTGCCCAGATGCTGTCTCTGCCTCACACAGAGGCCTTGCACTCGAGTGTGTGTGTATACGGGTGTGCACACACACACACATCACCCGGCAGGTGAACAAAACCTGCAGCTGCATACTGTAATCTCACCAAAGTGTTTCTTATCTAAGTTTTAACTTCAGTTAAAAATCTTGTCAAAGAGAGCAGGGCAGGTCTGTATAAATACGACTAAAAAACCATCATAGACATGTATGACATTGACGACAAAGACAAAACTTATTTTCAAAAGTAACGTGGCATGGGAGTAGGGCGCTGAGGCTGGAAAGATGGCGCAGAGGTTAAGAACACTTGCTGCTCTTCCAGGGGACCTGGGTTAGATTCTCAGCATCTACATGGTAGCTCACAACCATCTGTAACTCCATTTCCAGGATATCTAATGCCCTTTTTTGGGTCTACACAAATGTGTACAGACATGCATGCAAGCAAAGCTCCCATACAGATAAAATACAATATTTGTAAATATAAAATAGGGAGTGGAGCAAGATGGCTTGGTGTGTAAAAGTAATTGCTGCCAAGCCTGATGACCTTATTCAATTCCCAGGACCCACATTATGAAAGAAGAAAACCAACTCCCTCAGATTGTCCTCTAATTTCCACATATCCAAACTGCACACAAAAACATGCATAATCAATCAATGTAATTTTAGAAGCCTTATAAAAATAAATAATATGGGAACCATTAAGTAATGTTGTTTTGAAATATATACATATATGGATGCATCAGTCATATTTCAGAAATTATATGAATTCCATAGAAATATAGCCATCCTAATACCATCAGTCCTAAAACACAATCTGCTCACTTTGAAAACGAGAATCCAGATGTCAAAATATTCTTAAATTGGGAACTTCGGCATCACTCACTCATGGCAGCCATCCCTGGAAGCTAAGGCAGGGCTGTACTGGAGAGACCACAAGCTTCTGCAGCCAGCCTGAATTTTCCTCAGTCCTGTCAGGGTTCTAAATTTAGGAAGCCCAGACAAGCGCCATTACTGTTCCCAATTGAAAGTTAAAGAAACAGGCTTCTAGGGAGTTAAAAACAATGCCTTGATGTCACACAACCAGTAGGTAGCAGCTAGAACTGCAGTTGAGCTCTGTTTCGCTCCCAAATTGGTGGTGTTTGTGCCCACACTTTATGGCTTACTTGTCCTCTACTAGTGAGAGAACACACACACACACACACACACACACACACACACACACACACGTAATTTTCAAAGTCTATCTGCAAGAGAGAAGGTGCCTTCTAGATCACTGTAGTGAACATAGGGTGTGTCGAGTTAGCACATGGGTAATAACTACAAATAGCCACAAGTTCTCGCAAAGGTAAGAGAACAGGAAGAACTATGTCACCAGACCATTTCCACATTAGAAGTTCTGAGAGGAAAAAAAAAGGATCATTCTCTTAGATTCACCTGCTGTTGATATTTTCCTATTTGTTTTATACTTGCATGCATGTGTAATATATGCATATACACATACATATTACACACACACACACACACACACACACACACACACGCACACGCACACGCACACACAGAGAAACACAGGCCCCATTCTGGCTGCCCTGTCCTGTGTGATCTGTGCAGCACATGCATTTGCACATTCCTCCCCTGGACCACCTGAGGTTTAAGTAACATGGTTAAGTCAAGTCACATCCTTCCATGCCTAAATACTTCCAGGTAGTCTCTTCCATTCTTTTATATAAGCATGGTATAATTACCAACTTTAGCCAATTCACATGATATGATAACATTAATAAGACCTCTACTTTGTCCTGTACCCAGTAATGCTATCTGTATTGCTAATTTCCTTTAGTACAAGATCCATTCTATAACTGGGTATTTCCTCAATTGGCCACACTGTTTCATCTTTAATTTTTTTTTACAACTTACACAAATATTTAATTTTACATTCACTTCAGTACAGTAGCTTTACTGTTTCATTTTTAATTTTTTTTACAACTTACACAAATATTTAATTTTACATTCACTTGAACACAGTAGCTTCAACCTCTTTTTCTTTTCTTCATTGTACTGGGGATCAAACCCAGGGTGTTCATTATACTAGACAATAAGTACACCGCCACTGAGCCACACCCAAGCCCTTTCTTCATTTTTTAATTTTTTAAATTATATTTACTTATTTTTATGTATGTGTGCACATGGAGGTCAGAGGAAAGCTTGCAGAAGTCAGTTTTCTCCTCCTACCATGTGGGTTCCAGGGATCAGGCTCAGGTCATCAGGCTTGGTGGCAAGTATCTTTACCCACTGAGCCATCCGTCAGGGCCTATATTCTTCCTTAATTTTTTTTTTTTTTTTGGTTTTTCCAGACAGAGTTTCTCTGTGTAGCTTTGCGCCTCTCTTGGAACTCACTTGGTAGACCAGGCTGGCCTCGAACTCACAGAGATCCGCCTGCCTCTGCCTCCCGAGTGCTGGGATTAAAGGCGTGCGCCACCACCGCCTGGCACTTCCTTAATTTTTTAAAAAATCATTTTTATTTATGTGTATGTATATGTGCCCATATGTGCAGGAGCCCATAGAAGCCAGAAGGGGGCGCTAGGGGGCATTGGGACCCCTGGAGCTGGAATCACAGGTGGTTGTGAGTCACCTGACATGGGTGCTGAACTCTCATCCTCTTAAGAGCAGTACATGCTCTTGACAACTAAGCCCTCTCTCTGCCTCCAGAATTGCCTATCACATGTGGCATCCATCGGTGGCTCTCTCCTGAGCCAATCTTTATTACCAAGGCTACAGAGGATGACTTCCCAACCCAAACACTCATCTACATTCATCAGCTTGGACCACACACTGGAAGCACAGTTCCCTTCTTTCCCATGTATTTATTCAGCTCTTGTTCATCGCTATGAATGTACACGTTCCCATTTTTTCCTCATGGTTTATAATCCCTTATGGCCCATGGGTGTTCCAACCAACCCAGGTTTGGTCAGTAAGAGTTCCTTTAAGGAGCGCCCTATAACAGATTGTCATCGTTCTTTGAGAATCTCTATACTTTGGGACACTAACGAGATTTTCCAGCCTCAAGTTATAGCCCCAGCCCTGTGTTCTGTTCTTGATCTAGGTGTGCTTGGTTCTTTAAAAAGGAAAACGATGATAGAAGACAGGACCTCAGTGAGAGATGTACCTACTGTTAGTGGCAGTCTGTCTAATTAGGGTCCCTACTGCTGCGATGAAACACCATGACCAAAAAGCAAGTTGGCTTACACTTTCACATTTCTGTTCATCACTGAAGGAAGTCAGGACAAGAGCTGATGCAGAGGCCATGGAGGGATGCTGCTTACTGGTTTGCTTCCCATGGCTTGCTCAGCCTGCTTTCCTATAGAACCCAGGACCACCAGCCCAGGGATGGCACCACCTACTATGGGCTGGGCCCTCCCCAATGGATTACTAATTGGTAAATGCCTTACATCTGGATCTCATGGAGGCATTCCCTCAACTGAGGCCCCTTCCTC
Organism: Peromyscus nudipes; assembly: GCA_902168325.1. Lineage (NCBI taxonomy): Eukaryota > Metazoa > Chordata > Mammalia > Rodentia > Cricetidae > Peromyscus > Peromyscus nudipes. The sequence continues at coordinate 56,462 of CABHPH010150070.1, forward strand.
TCTGATAACTCTAGCTTGTGTCAAGTTGACACACAAAACCAGCCAATACAAAGCACATTCCTTCTTCACCCTGTGGTGAGCAGAGTTAAGTACTATATGCAGATATACAGATGTGCTGTGTATGAACATATAATATTTGGAACGCTTTTATACATACATATTTACAGAAATGAGTTCACAACTGTACTTAAATTGCAACTGATCTCTACAACATCCTCTTACCCCTCTCATACTTTGTGTCTTATTCAATGAGATCCTTGGCTCCTCCAAACCATCCTCATCTGGTCAGTGCTAAAATGGATCTAATTTTTTTTTTCAAATTGCTTTACCAATATTACTATGTAACATACTAAAACAGTTGGTATTTCTTTGGAATTCTCCCTTGTCACTTGGACTAGCTATTTTTCTCACCACTGTGACTAAACACTCATCCAGGTTAGTCTTTATGTCAACTCACATAAGCTAGGGTCATCTGGGAAGAGGAAATCTCAACTGAGAAAATGTCTCAACAGACTGGCCTGTTGGAAGCCTGTGGGGACATTTTCGTGACTGATGTTTGATGTGGCAGAGGCCAGCTCACTGTGGGTGGTCCTACCCCTGGGTTCTATAAGAAAGCAGGCTGAGCAAGCCATGAGGAAGAGCCAGTAGGCAGCATTCCTATGAGGCCTCTACTTCAGGTCCTGCCTGCAGGCTCCTGCTTGAGTTAATTACCATGATTTCTCTTCCTGATGGACTGTAGGCTGTAAGATGAAATAAACTCTCTGCTTCCTTCCCAAATTGCTTTAGGTCACAGCAGTTATCACAGCAATAGAAACCTAACTAGAACACCACCCAACAGAAGCAAACTGAAGGGGAAGGGCTTTCTCAGGCCCATGGGTTAGGGAATAGGGTCCATCATGGCTAGGAACACACGGCGCCTGGAGTGGCTAGAGATGCACGGCAGTAGGACTCACGTATAGCATGTCACATCTTCGTGGACTGGGCAGAACTTGGGTCCAAACAGGATCAGGTTCCAACAACCAAGGCCAGTCCCTAGCAGCCTCCAGCAGTCAGCTAGGACCTATGTCTCCACAGGTCCCATGACTTCCCCCAAACAGTGCCACTTTCCTTTTGCTTTTAGCTTTGAGGTCTCCCCTTTCTATTCTCATTGATTTAGGCCATCTTTTGTTGTTGTTGTTTGGTTGGTTGTTTTTTTTTTGGGACAGGGTTTTTCTGTGTAGTTTTGGTGTCTGTCCTGGATCTCACTCTGTAGCCCAGGCTGGGCTCGAACTCACAGAGATCCGCCTGGCTCTGCCTCGAGTGCTGGGATTAAAGGCGTGCACCACCGCCGCCCGGCAGATTTAGGCCATCTTTTAAATGTGGAACAATAGCGCTCTCCATGAAACCAAAGATGTGCAAAGAAAAGGACCTAGAAAAGCGGTCCTTCTCATCCTACCTCTGGATCGCACCCGTTCTGTGTGGAGACTGACAGCCCTGTTCATCCTTCCTGTGTTTTATATGAAGGTCAGCAGAGAAGTGGGTTTTTTTCCTATGTCTCCTTCACAAATACAGATCATACACACTCTCTACACTTCCCTTTTCTCAGTTAACTTCTGGAAATCACTAGATGCCATTGTTTGAAGAACTGTTTATGAGAAGAAAGTGTCTATGCCTGTAGACATCACTTTCTTTAGACACAGTCTTGCTTTGAATCTCTGCCTAGCTTGGGACACTCAATCCTCCTGCCTTGCCCTCCAGAGTGCTCAGATTAGAAGCATGCACGACCGTGCCATTTTAGAAATACTTTTTAAAGAAATCTATAAATCCCACCATATTTTGCTCCCATCCCTTCTCTGTTCTCCAAGAAATAAGTCCTCACCTACACTTCCATATGATTCAAGTCTAGCTTTCCTTTAAGGGTTCAAGTTAGCCAAGACTGATATTATATTACTAAGAGTTAATAACCAGGGCCCTTCCCCAGGAAACATTTCAATCAGAGGTGATGAACGTTTTATGATATGATATGCAATAACAACAGCTATGTAAATATTCACATGCAGGGAATAGAGTAAAAGGATCATTCAGTGGACCTTGACCCCCTGACAGATAATTGGCAAGCCATATCAAGTGGTCATAAAAGGAACCAGGCAGGGAAAAAGCCATCTGGATGACTCAGAATCATCTAGCTACCTGTCCTGCTGGTAACTCTCTCCCAGCCCTGCCCTGCCCTTTACAATCCAGCCACAGTTCAGGGCCGTTTGCTGCCAGGAGGTCCTCTCAGTTTGTCACCAGCACCCAAGTTCAAAGGCGCCAGCAAAGAGCAAACATTCCAAACCCCTTAATGCCAACAAGAAGGGGGAAGATGCTGTGATACTAGGTTTTTCTTAATCTCTCCCATACACAAAATTCCCAGGGAAATAAAAAGTTAAAATTTATCTACCCAGCCCACTGAGTGATATATATAATGAAATTGGGTCTCCTTGTGTAGCCCACGGTAGCTTCAAAGTTGTCATCCTCCTGCCTCTACTCCTCGAGTGCAGGGATTACAGGTGTGTACCACCACCACATGTGGTTCCAGAGTGGTTTTAATCAGCCCCAGTCACCGTGGGAGAAAGCTGAATGATGGATTCAGGAATAATGATACCATAATCAACCAAGCCTTTTCATAAACAACATCACCCTGGAGTAACACAGAGACAGAGGTGAGGCCAGAGTGGCTTCTGTCTCCATGACTGTTGGTTAAGTTTGCATCTCAAACACCTCCAAAGGCATGTGGTAAAGGCTCTGCTGTCAGCTGGTGGGCATTTGGGAAATGACTGGCTCACGAGGACTCCGATGCGTTCATAACCTGATGGCATCTTTTTGAAGGTGGTGGCTTACTTCTTTGCTCCTCTCCCCTTTTCCCTCCTCCCTTGTCTCTCTCTCTTCCCTCCCCCTCTCCCCCTCTCTCATTCTCCCTCTCTCCTTCCATTTCTCCTTCCTTTCCTCTTCCTCCATCCCCCGTGACATCAGCAGTCATAGATGGCCTGTTTTGATCCACTGTATGCTCTTCCCTGTGATCTGTGGCCTTGTCTCAGGCCCAAATTAATGGAGGCACGTGAGCAGAAGTAAATTGTTCCTTCTTTAATATTTTTCCCCCTCGAGTGATTTGTTACCTGAGTGATGGAAAACTGACCGACACATTTTTGGGAGGACAGGCAGAGGAAAAGTCCTGATCCCAGGTCCTTGCCTAGCAACAGGGGCTGTCAGCTCCAGCAATGTCTGAGGAGACTCCTCCCATGAACAGTCTATCACCACCCTTCCCTTCCCTTTAGACTTCCCTAAACGGAACACTGGTCTCCATTGAGGGGAAGCCAGTGGCTTCCACAAAAGCCAGCC